>JAODAL010018889.1:0-73492 GCA_025379985.1 Phyllomedusa bahiana | reverse complement strand
TAAAATGAGAGAGAGAATTTTTAAAGGGCTTTTTTTATATTTCTGTAAAGTCACATTTCCTCCATTTCTTTTATTTTTTTGGGGACTTTGCCCTTAAACTGGGATTGGTCAAACATTTGGTCCGTCCACAAGCTTCTCACAATATGGGTTTTATTTTTGGGCCGTTTCCTCCTGACAGAACTGGTGCCTGAGCCATGTTTGGGGGGGTTCTTCTCACGACCTGTTTTGGGGGCTTTTGCTCGCTGGCCTTTCAGCTTTGCCCATACTTTCCCCAATGGGATGAGATCAGGGCTTTGTGGGGCCGCTTCCAAAACATGGACTTGGTTCCCTAAACCCACTTTGTAACCTTTTGGCCGTAGCTTCAGTTATTGTCCTTTTGGGACCATTTCCACCCAAATTCACTTCCCTGCTGATGTCTTGAGAGTTGTTTCAGTTTCCCCCAAAATCTTTTTCCCCATGATCCCATCTATTTTTGAAGTGCCCAGTCCCTCCTGCCAAAAAAACCCCACAACATGATGTCCCGCCCCCATGTGTCACAGTTGGGATGGTGTTTTAGGTTCCCAAATTCCCCTTTTTCCCCCAAAGGTTTGTGTCTTAGGGCCCCAAACGTTCCATGTTAGTTTGTCAGACCCTGGGGACAGCTAAAAATGTGGTCTTTGTTCCTGTGCATTTGCAAATATAATCTGCTTTTCTTTTTTTTTTGGGTAATGGCTTCTTCCGGCAAGGGCCTTCAGCCCATGTTGAAAACAGGCTCTTTTCACAGTGGTAGGAACAACTTTTCAGCCTATAGAAAACCCCTGCACCCCAAATATTTTTTTAAAAAGAGTAGATTTTTTTAATTGTGAAAACAGGGCCGACATATAAATATACCTAATTTCAAAGGGGAAAACTCAATAAATGTTTAAACAAAAATGAAAAAATTTGTAATAGATGTTGTATAGCAACGTTTTTGGGAACTTTCCTTTTTCAAGCAAAATCTAATGAAGGGTATTTAAAGGTAAGGGATGTACAATATTAAGGCAAATTTTATTGCCCCAAACCGCCGATTTCATTACTCCTTAAAACCCTCACCCACACCTTCATTGAAAAGGATCCTTCTCCCTCAAATTTTAAATATTGTACACTATCTTCCTTTTTTACCTTCATTAATTTTGCTTGAAAAGGCTTTTGCCGAAAACGTTGTATAAACCAAAATCATTACAAATGTTTCATTTTGTGTTAAAAATTTATTGAGTTGTTTTTTGAATTAGGGAATATTTTTGACGGTGCCTTTGTCACAATTAAAAAATTACTCTTTTAAAAACAAAATTGGGGTGCAGTGGTTTTTTACTTTTAAATTTAAAAAAAAGGTTTTTTCCACCTTGCACCACTGTAGCCTTAACCCCAAGGTGTGCGCTATCATTTGCCTGGATTGACAATCTTACCAGCTTCCACCAGCATCTTTACAAGGTCTTTTGCTTTTGTGCTTGGGTTGATATGCACATGTCGGACCAAAGCACGTTCATCTCTAAGTCACAGACCCCCGTCTCTTCGCTGAGCGGTATGATGGCAGACATTCCCATCTTGTTTGTACTTGCGTTATAATTGTTCTGGCAGATGACGGTGGGCTCCTTCAAGTTTATAGAAATTGCCCCCAAGATGATCCAGGACTTGTGCAAGTCCACAGTTCTCTTCCTGATTATCTTGGCTTGATTTCTTTGCTCGTCTTTCCCAATGATGTTACACACACAAGCAGTGTGTTTCTGGCGTGCAATAAAATACATCCACAGCTGGGTCTCTAATTAACTCAGATGTTGCCAATGAACCAATAAGAGTGAGTTTCAGACCTAGACAGTTTTTATACATGTGGCACCAAATGTCAGTTCAGAGCATTTGTAACCGGTTACATCAGTGTGGTCTGGGTGCTAGACGACCTTACCACAGCACCAGGCATTAACGTCTGGGTCAGGGACCATCTATGCTGGACGAGAGACCAGTGCTCCTCAGGGCTGTTCAGTGATGAAAGTCCATTCACCTAGAGCAGAAATGATGGAGCCAACGATGCTGGAGCATGCCAGGTGAGGCGCTGATGATCAGCGGGTCAGGTACAGTCAGGGGACGAGCGTATGCATCAGCAGGTCAGGTACCAGTCAGGGGTGCGAGCGCTGTGCATCAGCGGTTCATGGTTACCAGTCAGGGAGAGCGTATTGCATCGTAAGGTCTGGTACTGGTCACGGAGAGCGACTGTGCATCGCCAGGTCAGGTATCGGTAAGGGAGAGCGTGTATATCAGGGCGCTGGGTATGGTAACCAGTCTGGGGAGAGCGCTGGGCATCATCCAGGTCAGGGTTACCGGTAAGGGAGAGCGCTGTGCATCAGCCAGGTCAGTGCGTGTCAGGGAGTGCGGCTGTGCATCAGCCGGCGGGGTCAGGTACCGGTTCAGGGGAGAGCGATGTGGGCATCAGCCAGGTCAGGGTACGGTCAGGGAGAGCGCTGGGCATCAGCAGGTCAGGTGCCCGGTCAGGGAGAGCGCTGTGCATCGAGACGGGTCAGGTTACGGTCAGGCGAGAGCGCTGTGATAGCCAGGGTTAGGTATTCGGTCTGGGAGAGCACTCTGCATCAGTCAGGTCAAGCAAACCAGGTCAGGGAGTGAGTGCGCTGTGCACCAGTCGGGTCAGGTACCGTCAGGGAGAGCGCGGCTGTGCGCCAGTCGGGTCAGGTACCGGTCAGGGAGTGCAAGTGCATCAGTCAGGTCATAGGTACCGGTCAGGGAGAGTGGATGTGTATCAGGGCCAGGTCAGGTACCGGTAGGGATCGTGCGCTGTGTCAGCCAGGTCTGGTACCGGGTCAGGGGAGAGCGCTGTTGCATCAGCCAGGTCAAGGTATCCAGTCAGGGAGCAGCGCTGTGCATCAGACGGGTCAGGTGCCGGTCTGGAAGAGCGTTGTTGCATCTGCCAGGTCAGGTGCGGTCAGGTGAAGAGCGCCTGTTCAGCCAGGTCAGTTCCGGTCAGGGATGAGCGCTTTGCTTCAGCAGGGTCAGGTCTACGGTCAGGGAGAGCGCTGTGCACAGCCAGGTAAGGTATATGGTCAGGGAGAGCATCTGCATCAGTCAGGTCATGCAACCAGTCAGGGAGAGCGCTTGGGCACCAGTCGGGTCCAGGTACCAGTCAGGAGAGCGCTGGTGAACCAGTGGCAGGTACCGGTCAGGGAGAGCACTGTGCATCAGGTAAGGTAGGTACCGGTCAGGGAGAGTGCTGTTGTATCAGCAGGTCAGGTACGGTCAGGAGAGAGCGCTGTGCATCAGAAGGTAAGGTACGGTCAGGGAGTGGCGCTGTGCATCAGCCAGTTAGGTACCAGTCAGGGAGAGCGCTGTGCATCAGCGGGTCAGGTGACAGTCAGGGAGAGTGCTCTGCATCTGTCAGGGTCAAGGACACGGTCAGGAGAGAGCTGTGCATCAGCCGGGGTCAGGTTGCCAGCAAGGGGAGTGGTCTGCATCAGTAGGTCAAGGAACGGTCAGGTGATGAGCGCTCTGCATCAGTCAGGTCATGTACCCAGTTAGGGAAAGTGGCTATGCATCAACAGGTCAGGATGCCGGCAGGAGAGCGTTGTGCATCAGCCAGGGTCGGTGCCGGTAGGGAGAGTGAAGTGTATCAGCCCAGGTCTAGGGTAACCGGTCAGGGATGAGAGCGCTATGCATCAGCCAGGTCAGGTGCCCGTCAGGGAGGTGCGCTGTGCAATCAGGCCAGGTCAGTACTGGTCAGGGAGAGTGCTGTTGCATCATGCCGGGTCAGGTTAACCGGTCAGGGAGAGCGTAGTGCATCAGACTGGTCAGGTGCCGTCAGGGATGGGAGCGCTGTGCTCATCAGCCAGGTAGGGTAACGGGTCTGGGAAGAGCGTGTTGCATCTGCGGGTGAGGGTTTGCGCTGTGCATCTGCCTGGTCAGGTTCCAGGTCAGGGGAGCGCTATGCACATAACCAGGGTCAGGTGCGGTGGGGAGAGCGTTGTGCATCAGCCAAGTCAGGTGCCAGTCAGGGGAGAGCGGTGTGAATCAGTCCTGGTAAGGTACCAAGTCCAGGGATGAGCGTCTGCTTCAGTGGATCATGGTACAGTCAGGGAGAGTGCACTTGTTGATAGCAGGTCAGGTGCCTGTCAGGGAGAGCGCTGTGCATCAGCCGGGTCAGGTACCGGTCTGGAGGAGCGCTGTGCATCAGCCGGCTCAGGTTACCAGTCAGGGTGAGCGCTGGCATCAGCCAGGTCTGGTACCAGTCAGGGAGTGACGCTGTTGCATCAGCCAGTCAGGTAAAGTCAGGGGAGAGCGATATGCTCAGTCAGGTTCAGGGTAACGGTCAGTGAGTGTGCTGTACTCAGCGGGTCAGGTAGCAGTCAGGGAGAGCGCAGTGCATCAGCGGGTCAAGGTGCCAGTCAGGGAGAGTGCCTGCATCAGGTCAGGACAAGGAACCTGTCAGGGAGAGGCTCTGCATCAGTCAGGTCTGGGTTACCGGGTCTGGGAGGAGCACCGGTGATTCAAACAGGTCAGGTGCCGGTCAAGGGAGGAGAGCGCTTGTACTCAGTCAGGTAGGTGCCGGTTCAGGAAGAGCGTATATGGCATAATCCAGGTCAGGTACCATTCAGGGAAAGTGCTTCTGCATCAGCCAGGTCAGGTCCAGTCAAGGTGAAGCGCTGTGCATCAGATAGGTCAGGTTACGGTCATGAGAGCGCTGTGAAATCCGTCAGGTCAGGCACTGGTCAGGGGAGAGCACTATTTCATCAACCGGTAGGTACCGGTTCAGGGAGAGAGTGGCGCTGTGCATAGTCCAGTCTGTACCGGTTAGGTCGGAGAGCGCTGGTAATAGTAGGTCAGTCCGGTCAGGGAGAGTGTGTGCATCAGTCAGGTCAAGGTACGGTCAGGTGATTTGACGCTCTGCATCAGTAGGTCAGGTACGGTAAGGGGAGAGCGCTCTGCATCAGCAGGTCAGGTACCGGTCAAGGAGTGTGCTGTGCATCAAGCAGGTCAGTTACCGGTCAGGGAGATCGTGTACATCAGCTGGGTCAGGTACCAGTCAGGGAGAGCGTGTTGCTCAGCAGGTCAGTTACGGTCAAGGAGAGCGACTGTGCATCAGCAGGTCAGGTACCGGTCAGGGCGAGAGCGGCTGTGATCAGCCAGGTCAGGTACGGGTTCAGGGAGAGGGTGTGCATCTAGGCCAGGTAGGTTACGGTCAGGGAGAGAGATGTGCTTCATGGCCGGGGTCTGGGTACTGTCAGGGAGAGCGCTGTGCATCAACCAGGTCAGGTACCAGTCAGGGAGAGCGCTGTGCATCAGTCAGGTGAGGTCCCCTTGCTGGTCATAGGGCACGCAGACCGCGCTGATGTACGCAGTTGGCAATGGTCTGATGTGACACTCGGGGTCTCATGTATGAAAACTGTCTAGGTGTAAGATTTTCTTTATTGCCCATACCAACCAATGACAGCTCCCCTGTAATTTCATGTAGTTCTCTGATTAGTTGTTATGTGTAATAAAGAAAGTCTTACATCTAGAGAGTCTTTATACATGAGGCCTTTGGGGCCTCTCACCTCCCTTAAACCTGCCTGGAGTTGTGCGGCATCATCATCCGGCTCCGCAGGGCATCGGTTACATATGATGTTCATCAGTCTGTGTGGGAGAAAAGGTACGACCACTTTTGCCTTTCTGTGACATATTTCCAGTCTCTCGGTATCTGAAACAACCTGCTGAGATCTCTCTAACTTCAGTGGCCCACTTCCGTTGAGAGCGTACTGCTGGTAGCTTGATATTGGCGAGGGTCTGCTGATCTTTTGTAAGGTGTTGTCTTGGTCTCATTTTGTCTCTATGTGAACAGCAGCTTGTGGATGATGTAGAATACGGTTGTTGACCTTGTCTCATTGTTCACCTAAATGGTTGGGAGGTTCAGGGTTATTAAATACAACATCTTGGGAATTCTGCCATTAAAGCGCCGTGTTGGTGATAGCAATATTGTGCATGTATGTATGAGATTCCTGTTCTGCTGGACGAGAGATCTCTAAGGGGAAGAGACGGGGCATTTTTTCTGCATCTACAGGGGAGCGTCGGGGAATTTAACGGCCTTACAGGGGGGAGAGACGGGGCATTTTAATGCTCTACAGGGGAGAGCGGGGCTTTTACGTGCTTCTACAGGGGAGAGTCGGGGCATTTACTGCCTTACTGGGGAGAAGAGACGGGGCATTTGCCCGACTTACAGGGGGGAGAGACGGGGATTTACCGCCTCTACTGGGAGGAGAGACGGGGCAATTTACTGCTCTTCTGGGGGAGGAGACGGGGCATTTATGCCTTACAGGGGGAGACGGGGCAATTGACTGCTCTACAGGGGAGAGATGGGGCATTTACTGCATCTAAAGGGGGGAGAGACGGGGCATTTACTGCATCTAAAGGTGGGAGAGAGGGGCATTTATGCCTCTTACAGGGGAAGAGTACGGGGCATTTACCGGCCTCTAAGAGGGAGGGGAGAAGGGGCATTTACTGCCTCTACGGGGGGAAGTGTGACGGGGCATTTACTGCCTCTACAGGGGGGAGAGGGGTATTTACTGCCTCTACAGGGGGTGTGACGGGGCAATTTACGCATTACAGGGGGGGAGAGTCGGGGCATTTTCTGCCTCTACGGGGGAGAGTCGGGGCATTTACTGCCTATACAGGGGAGAGACGGGGCATTTTACGCCTCTACAGGGGGGAGAGACGGGGCATTTTCTGCTTACAGGGGGGAGAGACCGGGGCCATTTACTGCCCTCTACAGGGGAGTGGGGCATTTACCGCTTACAGGGGGAGAGTGACGGGGGCATGTTCAGCATCTACAGGGGTGTGAGGGGCATTTACTGCCTCTTCAGGGGGGAGAGACGGGGCATTTACTGCAATCTACAGGGGAGAGACGGGAAATTTTACTGCATCTTAGGGGAGAGACGGGGGCATTTACTGCTCTACAGGGGAGAGACGGGGGGGGCATTTATGCCCTCTACAGGGTGAGGGGAGGAGACGGGGCATTTACCGCCGCTACGGGAGAGAGACGGGGGCATTTACTGCTCTACCGGGGAGAGAGAGCGGGGCATTTACTGCATCTACAGGGGAGAGCCGGCGGGCATTTACTGCATTACAGGGGGAGAGACGGGGCATTTTACTCGCCTCTAAGGGAGAGGACGGGGCATTTACCGCTCTACAGGGAGAGTGAGGACGGGGCATTAACTGCATCTACAGGGAGGAGAGACGGGGCCATTTACTGCATCTACAGGGGGTGAGCGGGGCTATTACCGCCTCTACAGGGGGAGAGACGGGGGAAGCTTTACCGCCTCTACAGGGGAGGACGGCATTTATGCCTTTTACAGGGGAGAGGACGGGGCATTTACTGCATCTACAGGGGAGAGGGCGGGTCTATTTACTGCATTCTACAGGGGAGAGACGGGGCATTTACTGCATCTACCGGGGAGAGACGGGGCATTTACTGCCTTACAGGGGAGAAGACGGGGCATTTACTGCCTCTAAGGGGATGAGACGGGGCATTTTACTGCCTCTACAGGGGAGAGACGGGGCATTTACTGCTTACAGGGGTGGGACGGGCATTTACGCCTCTACAGGGATGTGAGGGCATTTACCGCAGCTTCAGGGGAGAGACGAGGCATATTACTGCCTCTAACAGGGAGTGCGGGGCATTTACTGCATTACAGGGGAGAGACGGGGGCATTTACCGCCTTACAGGAGAGAAGCGGGACATTTACTGCCTCTACAGGGGGAAGAGACGGGGCATTTTGACCGCTCTACAGGAGAGAGACGGGGATTTACTGCTCTACAGGGGATGAGACGGTGGCATTTACTGCTCTACAGGGGAGAGACGGGGGCATTTACTGCCTCTACGGGGGAGAAGAGTCGGGGCAGTTACTGCCTTGCAGGGGAAGACGGGGCATTTACTGCCTTACAGGGGAGAGACGGGCATTTACTGCAATTTACAGGGGAGAGACGGGGCATTGCTGCCTCTACAGGGGAAAGAGACGGGGCATTTGCTGCCTCTACGGGAGGGGGCATTTGACTGCCTTACAGGGAGAGTTGAGACGGGGCCATTTGATGCCTCTACTGGGGAGAGACGGGGCATTACTGCATTCTACAGGGGATGAGAGGGGCATTTTACCCGCTTTACAGGGAGAGACGGGGCATTTACTGCGCTCTACAGGGCAGAGGACGGGGCTTTACTGCATCTACAGGGAGGGAGACGGTGGCATTTACTGCTCTACGGGTGAGAGGAGGGGGCATTTACTGTTCTAAGGGAGGGGACGGGGCATTTATGCATGACAGGGGTTGTAGAACGGGGCTTGTACTGCAATCTACAGGGTAGTGACGGGGCATTTATGTCCTCTACTGGAGAGGACGGGCTATTTAGCCTCACAGGGAGTGATGAGACGGGCAGTTACTGCCTCTACTGGGGTGAGATGGGGCATTTACTGCCTCTATAGGGAGAGATGGGCCATATTCTGCCTCTAAGGGGAGAGCGGGATTACTGATCTACAGGAGAGAACGGGGCTATTTACTGCATCTACAGGGGAGGAGCGGGCATTTTACCTGCTTACAGGGGAGGAGAGAAGTGACGGGGCATTTACTTGCCTCTACAGGCGTGGGAGCGGGGCATTTACTGCATCTACAGGGGAGAGACGTGGGCATTTACTTGCACCTACAGGAGCAGAGGACGGGGCATTTTACTGCTCTTCCAGGGGGGACAGGGTTAATTTCTGCCTCTACGGGGAGAGGGGCATTTACTGCTTACAGGGGAAGGTACGGGACATTTACTGCATTACAGGGGAAGAGACGGGGCATTTAATGCTATTCTGGGAGAGACGGGGCATTTATTCTTCAGGGGAGGACGGGGATTTATGCCTCCTTACAGGGTGGGAGACGGGCATTTACTTGCATTACAGGGGGAGAGACGGTGCATTTACTGCACCTACCAGGAAGGCGACGGTGCATTTACTGCCTTTACAGGGGGAGAGACGGGTCATTTACTGCCTTCTACAGGGGGAGAGATGGGCATTTACTGATCTACAGGGGAGAGAGAGAGACGGGGCATTTCTGCCTCTACAGGGGAGAGTTGGTGGTTTTTTCTGCATATACATGGGGAGAGATGGGGATTAGGGCATTTAAAAAAATTTTCAGAAACTTTGTGTGAATTGTATGAACTTGGCACCAACGCCCCACTTCTAAATAGCTTTAGTGCAGTGTAAAATGCGTCTGCGTGAACAAGGGCAAACAGTCTGCCCGAAACCTGTTGGTTATTTTTATTACCCGCTGCACATTTACAATTCAATAAGCAAACGTTGATGCTTACTGCCTGGATGTCTGGGAAATTTTTTTGGGATGAATTTGTCCTGCGATTGGGTCGTACGTCGAGCAAAACAAGAGCAAGCGGAACTATCATGGGAAATGCCAGGTGATATTTAAGCTGCAATCAAGGTGAGATCCATTTGATTTCAAGTGTTTGAACCTGTCTTACATAGATTTTGCGCATTGTAGGTGGAGCGCAGGTCCACAGCTTCTAGAAAGAAAAGAATTAGAACATCATATCAGTGAATAAAAACTCTGGCAGTGATCTTGCTTGGTGCACCACAAGTCCCAGCTATTGCAGTATGTAAAATAAAGGCTGAGAGCAGAAAAAATTAAATTCAAACCATGATCACATCGATTAATATTAGAGTTTCATTTACTGTAGTAAGAAAATGGAAAATAAAAAAAAATTGTACATTACAATTTTTTATAAAACTTTTAAAATCCTGAACATACAACATAACAGTATTAAATAAAGTATTTCGTAAGCCGTTAATTTAAAAAAAAAAAAAAACGAAAAATATAAAAATCAGAACAAAATTTTATTAACATAATTTATTTTTAGTAGAAAATCAACTCCATGAATTACACGAGTCTCTATAGAGGAGAGAAGCAACAGATAGAACACAAATGTAACAGTTCTTAACTATGATTGACAGGAATAGCTCCTTATCTCTTGCAACATTCAAACTACAAATTGAGCAACGTGAGGTTGGAGATTCATCGAACAGTATGATTGACGTTTAGGAGCTTCAGTTCATTGAATTGATTTTCTAATGTAAAAATTATTATGTTATAAATATTTTGTTCTGATTTTAATATTTATACTTAAAAAGTACCTTTTTTTATATACTTTTATATTTTATGTTAATTTTCATTCATCACAATGTAGGTCCGTGATTCAGCCTGTATTCCACATAAGGCAATAGCCGGCACAGGATCCCTACCGGAGTTTCTATTCACTGACATGCTATGCTAATTCTTTTCCTTCTAGCTGCTGGGATGTGTCTGTAATCACTGATAATAATAACGGGATTGGTGGGAGAGGCCGATTGGCTGAATTGATCTATTTCATTTTATATTAATTTTATATATCATCTTGTAGAAATTTTATAGCAGATCATTTTCTATTTTTTGGATATTATATCATTTAATATTTATGTTACATGATTTAATTTCATGTAGTTTGATAATTATCATAAATTACTTTTTATTATTTCAGTTGTATTAGTTGAAACCTTATATGTTCAGACCACGGCTCTGAGGCCCTAAAATGTCTCAGACATCATGGAGAGTGTAGATTCAAGAAAGTGACGCAAATACAGATCCAATTCCCATACACAGCAATCAGGAGACTCTGCCGGAGGCTACAGTCACTTTCTATGATAAGGACAAGAGCTTCTAGACTGTAAACCCAATGGGACAGAAAATAGGGACCTCATCTGGTGCCCAAAGGGGCCGCTCATTCTGGCACATGTAAGAGAAGTACAGGACATGTAGTACTGCACTGTACTGTAGGGAGGCGCTATAGACCACCAATCACTGCATGCACCTCACTAATACATGTAAGAGCAGTACAGACATGTAGTACCGCACGTCCCGAGGGGGGGTATAGACCACCAATCACTACCCACCTCACTAATACATGTAAGAGCAGTACGGACATGTAGACGCACTGTACTGTAGGAGGCGCATAGACTCCCATCACTGCATCACCTCACTAATACATGTAAGAGCAGTACGGACATGTAGTACCCACTGTACTGTAGGAGGCTATACCTGCCAATCACGCTTTCACCTCACAATACATGTAAGAGCATACAGGACATGTAGTACCCCACTGTACTGTAGAGAGGTCCTATAGACCCCAATCACTCCATGCACCTCACTAATACATGTAAGAGCAGTACAGGACATGTAGTACCGGACTGTACTGAAAGGAGGCGCTATAGACACCAATCACTGCATCACCCACTAATACATGAAAAGAGCAGTACAGGACATGTAGTAGGCACTGTACTGTAGGAGGTGCAATAGACCCCAATCACTGCCATCACCTCACTAAACAGTAAACATACAGGACAGTAGTATGTACTGTAGAGAGGCATGATAAATCACTGCATCACCCACAAATATGTAAGAGCAAAGGCCCGTGTAACACTGTACATAGAGAGCCTATAGACCCCAATCACTGCCATCACCTCACTAATACATGTAAGAGCAAAACAGGACATGTAGTACACATGTACTGTGGGAAAAGGCGCTATAGACAAATCACGCAATCACCTCACTAATAAAATGTAAGAGCAGTACAGGACATGTAGTACTGTACTGTAGGAAAAGGGCTATAGACCCCAATCACTCCCAAACACCTCACTAATACATGTAAGAGCAGTACAGGACATTTAGTACCGCCCAGTACTGTAGAGAGGCGCTATAAACCCCCAATCACTGCATGACCCACAATAATGTAAGAGCAGTCAGACAAGTGTACCCACTGTACGAAAAGGAACGCTATAGACCACCAATCACTGCAGGGATCACTAATACATGTAAGAGCAGTACAGGACATTTAGTACTGCCCTTACTGTAGAGAGGGCTATAAAACCACCAATCACTGCATGCACCTCACTAAATACAAGTAAAGCAGTACAGAAATTTATACCCCTTACTGAAGAGAGGGCTATAGACCCAATCATTTGCATGCCCCTCACTAATACATGTAAGAGCAGTACAGGACATGTAGCACCGCACTGACTGTAGGGAGGCGCTATAGACACCAATACTGCATGCACCTCACTAATACATGTAAGAGCAGTAAAAGGACATGTATTACCTGCACTGTACTGTAGGGAGGCGCTATAGACCACCAATCACTGCATGCACCTCACTAATACATGTAAGAGCAGTAAGGACATGTAGTACCGCACTGTCCCGTAGAGAGGGCTTTTTAAGACCCCCAATCACTCCCTGCACCTCACTAAATACATGTAAGAGCAGTACAGAATTTTAGTACCCACTGTACTGAGGAGGCCTATAGCCCGCCAATCATTGCATGCCCCTCACTAATACATGTAAGAGCAGTACAGGACATGTAGTACCGCACTGTACTGTAGAGAGGGAAGCCTATAGACCACAACGGAATAACGGCATGAGCGCTGACGAAAGAGCCTATAGAAATAGCATGCATCACTAACATTAGAAGATACAGACTGGAAACTGCTAAGAGGGCTATAGACCCCAATCATTTGCATGCACCTCACTAATACATGTAAGTGCAGTACAGGACATATAGTACCGCACTGTACTGTAGAGAGGCGCTATAGACCCCAATCACTGAAATGCACCTCACTAATAATGTAAGAGCAGCAGGCCAGTAGTACCACACTGTACTTAGAGAGGGCTAAGACCCAAACCACTGCTGCACCTCACAAATACATTTTAAGAGCATACAGGACATGTAGAAACCACACTGTACTGAAAGGAAGGCGCTATAGACCCCAATCACTGCATGCACCTCACTAATACATGTAAGAGCAGTACAGGACATGAGTACCCACTGTACTTAGGAAGCGCTATAGACCCCAATCACTGCTTTACCTCACTAATACATGTAAAGCATACAGGACATGTAGTACGCACTGTACTGTAAGAGAGCTATATACCACCAATCACTGCATGCACCTCACTAAAACATGTAAGGCAGTACAGGACATGAAGTACCGCACTGTACTGTAGAGAGGTGCTAGAGACCCCAATCACTCCCTGCACCTCACTAATACATTAAGAGCAGTACAGGACATGTAGTACCGCACTGTACTGTAGAGAGGCGCTATAGACCACCAATCACTGCTGCCCCTCACTAATACATGTAAAGAGCAGTACAGGACATGTAGTACCCACTTGTACTGTAGGAGGGGCTATAGACCCCAATCACTGCATGCACCTCATTTAATAATGTAAGAGCATTACAGAAAAGAGAAACCGCACTGTACTGTAAGAGGGCTAAGACCCCAATCATTTGCATGCACCTCACTAATACATGTAAGAGCAGTACAGGACATGTGGGTACCGCACTGTACTGTAAGAGGCGTTATAGACCCCAATCACTGCATGCACCCCACTAATACATGTAAGGGGCAGTACAGGACATGTAGACCGCACTGTACTGTAGAGAGGGCAAATAGACCCCCAATCACTGCATGCACCTCACTTACTGTAAGACAGTACAGGACATGTAGTCCCGGGCACTGTACTGTAGAGAGGCGCTATAGACGCCAATCACTGCTGCACCTCACTAATAAAAGTAAGAGCAGTACAGGACATGTAACCGCACTGTACTGTAGAGAGGGCTATAACCCCAATCACTGCATCCCACCTCACTAATAATGGGGTGGGGGGGGGGGGGGGGTCTCCTAATACATGTAAGAGCAGTACAGGACATGTAGTACCCACTTACTGTAAGAGGGCTATAGACCCCAATCACTAAACACCTCACAAATTTACATGTAAGAGAATTTACGGACATGTAGTACCACACTGTACGTAGGGAGGCGCTATAGACCATCAATCCCTGCATGCACCTCACATTAAATCAAACATCTCCCAGAAGTCAGGCCCAACCCCCCACTTTAATAAAACGCTCCCCCAGAAGTCAGGAAAAACCCCCTCACATTATATAACACTCCCAGAAGTCAAAACACCCCTCAAAATTATATACGAAACTCCAAAGAAGTCAGGACCCCCCCCACTTTTATAAAACAGAAATCTCCCAAAGTCAAAAACACCCCCCCACATTATAAACAGAAACTCCCAGAAGTCAGGAAAAACCCCTTACAAAAATTACAGCATCCCCCCGAATTTCAGGAAACCCCTTAAAATTAAAATACGGGCATCCCCCAAAAATTCGGGAAAACACCCCTCACATTAAATACAGTATCTCCCAAAGCCAGACTCCCCCTCAAAATATATAAAAGCATCCCCCCCAGAAGTCAGGAAAAACCCCTCCATTTATACACTTTCTCCCAGAAGTCAGGACACCCCTCACATTATATACAGAAAACCCCCGGGAAGTCAGGACAACCCCTCTCTTTATATAAGTATCCCCCAGAATCAAACCCACTGATCAAAATTATATACAGCATCTCCCAAAAACCCATGCCCCCCTCACATTATATACACATCTCCCAGAAGTCGGGAAAACCCCTCTCTTTATATACAGCATCCCCCAGAAACGGGACACCCCCTCAAAATTTATATACAGCAACCCCCCAAAAGACGGGACACCCCTCACATTATATAAAGGGTATCTCCCAGAAGTCGGACACCCCTTTTCCATTATAAACAGAATTCAGGAAACCCCCACTTTAATATAAAAGAAACTCCCAAATCAGGAAAACCCCCCCCCTTTTAAAATCCAGCACCACCCAGAAGTTTGGGAAACACCCCTCACATTATATACAGCATCCCCCCAGAAGTCAGGAAACCCCTCACATTAAAACACATCTCCCAGAAGTAAGGACACCCCCCCATTCATGCAGAAGCGGGACCCCCCCAAATTTTAAAATATACAGCATCTCCCAAAAAGTCGGGAAACACCCCCTCCCATTAATAAAGGTAAGTACAACCCCTCAAAATTAAAAAATCAGAAGCCCGGACCCCCCCAAAATTATATACGGGAAACTCCCAGAAGCCCGGGACCCCCCTCACTTTATATACAGCATCTCCCAAATCGGGAAAAACCTCTCCTTTATATACAGCATCTCCCCAGAAGTGGGGATAACACCCCCACATTAAATAAAAGAAATCTCCCAAAGTCAGGACACCTTTTCTCATTTTTTAAACAGCATCTCCCAAATCAGGACACCCCCCACTTTATATACAGCATCTCCCAGAATCAGGACACCCCTCAAAATTAATCATAGTTCCCCAACTTTTGAAAATAAAAAAGCGGGAATAGAAATGGTGGGGCCCCGCAAAGCGCGTCGTAAAAAAAAATTTGCAGGGCCATTTCCCATCTTGAGGGGAATGCCACGCCCCTTCAAAAAGCCACACCTACTCACCCAAAACTGAAATAATGGCTTTTGGAAAAAGGGCCAGGTAAAAACCCCTTTTAAACCCAAAAAATAAAAGCCCCCCAAAACCCGGGTAGTCCCCCTTAAGGCAGGAATCCCTTTTCTTTAGCCAAAACCCAAAATTTTTTTTTTTTGAAAGCCAGGTAGATGCCCCCCTTTTTTAAGCCAGGGAATCCCCCCCCATTGTTTGCCAGGTAATGCCCCCCATTGTTTGCCGGGTTTGTCCCCCCCCATTGTTTGCCATTAGTGCCCCCCATTTTTTGCCGGGTAGTGCCCCCCCCTGTTGGCCAGGTGGGAGCCCCCATTGTTTTCCCAGGTAGTGCCCCCCCTCTTTTTTCCAGGAAATGCCCCCATTTTTCCCAAAGGTGGGCCCCCTCTTTAGCCGGGGTAGTCCCCCACGTTAGCCAGGTAGTGCCCCCTTTCTTTAAACCAGGTATTTCCCCCCATCTTTAGCCAATTGGGCCCCCCCCATGCCCCCATTGTTACCCCGGTAGTGCCCCCAAATTTGGTTGGGGGGTTTTAAAAACCCCCCCTTTGTACCCAAAGGTGGGCCCCCATTGAAACCCCAGGTAGTCCCCCCCTTTAGTAGCCGGGTAGTGCCCCCATAAGTACCAGGTAGTCCCCCCATTGTAGCCAGGTAGTCCCCCCATTGAAACCCCAGGTATTGCCCCCCCCTTGTACCAGGTAGTGCCCCCCCCCCCCATTGTACCCCAAGTATTTGCCCCCTTTGTTAGCCAGGTAGTGCCACCCATTTTTAAAGCCAGGTAGTGCCCCCCATCCCCCTTTGGGTAGCCGGTATCCCCCCATTGTTAGCCGGGTAGCCCCCCCAATTGTACCAGGAAAGTGCCCCCATTGTAGCCAGGTTTTGCCCCCCAAATTAAAGGTCCAGGTAGTGCCCCTTTGGGTACCCGGGGAGTAGTGCCCCCATTTTTCCAGGAAAGTCCCCCCCCATTAGAAGCCGGGTAGTCCCCCCCTTTTTTAAGCCCGGTATTTCCCCCCCCTTTTGTTACCAGGAAAGGCCCTCATTTTTTAGCCGGGAAAAACCCCCCTTTGGGAACCAGGGTAAAACCCCCCATTGTAGCTGGGAAAGACTCCCCTTTGTAGCCATTTTGACCCCCAAATTTTTTGCCAGGTATTCCCCCCCATTGTCCCCCAAAGGTATTGCCCCCCCCCTTTGGGTACCAAAAACATGCCCCCCAAAAACAAAATAAAAATAAAAATAAAAAATCCACTTCCCTTTACCGGGGCTCCCAAAAGGGCGCCGTTTCCGGACGATCTCCTCACGGCCGCAGGGGGAAGTGGGAGCGGGCCGCGCGCACTTCCTCGTGACGCTGACATTTTTGTAAAACCGCGCACATTGGCCCCCGGGACATACGGGGGAGGGGGGAGGGGGGAAACAAATCCCCCTCCCCCCCCTGCACAGCGGGGTTTCCGGGCCCGGGGTAAAAGCGGGGTAAACCCCCCCGCTTAAACCCCCCCTTTTGGGGGAACGGACCCGGGGGCGCCAAGTAGCGCACCAGCGCTATTTTTCCGGCGCCGCGGTCAAAAAAAGGGACCCCCGCCCCGCTGGGGGCGGGGAAATCCAAACCCCCCCCCGGGGGGGCGGGGGGGCCCCCCAAAAAGCGGGACCCCCCCCCAAAAAACGGATTTTTGGGCATGTAATGCAAAAATTTTCCCCCCCATCTCCCAGAATTCAGGAAAACCCCTCACTTTAACATACAGCATCCCCCGAAGTAAAGGACACCCTCTCACTTTAAATATCCCACTTTCTCCCAGAAGTCAGGAAAAACCCCCTCACATTATAACAGCATCCCCCAGAAGTCGGGACACCCCTCACATTAAATACAGCATCCCCAGAAGTCATGACCCCTCTCCATTATATACAGAAACCCCAAATCAGGACAAACCCCTCACAAAATTTACAGAAATCTCCCAAAGCAGGACACCCCTCACATTATAATCATATTTTCCAACGGGGAAAATGAAAAAGCAGAGAAAGTAGTGGGGGGGCCCGCGTAGCGCGTCGTGAAAAAAATTTGAAATGGCCACCCCCAAACTTACGGAAACCACGCCCCTTCAAAAACCCACACCTATTTCCCCCTAACGCAAAAGGGCCTTTGGAAGAAAAGCCATAATCCCCCTTATACCCCGGTATGCCCCCCCCATAACCAGGTATTTGCCCCTTACAGGCAGGGTAAATGCCCTCCTTTAGCCAGGAATCCAAATTTGTAGCCATTTAGATTGCCCCCCTTTTTTACCCGGGTAAGGGCCCCCCCAAGTTTGCCAGGTAGATGCCCCCCTTGTTTGCCAGGTTTGTTGCCCCCATTTTTTGGCCATTTAGTGCCCCCATTTTTTCCAGTAGTGCCCCCCAAAAATTGGGCCCCGGTTTAAGGGGCCCCCTTTTTGTTTTCCCCGGGTATGCCCCCCTCTGTTCCAAAAAATTTCCCCCCTTTGTTTCCGGGTAGTCCCCCCTCGTAGCCGGGTTTGGGCCCCCATCTTTAAGCCGGGTTTCCCCCATCGTTAGCCAGGTAGTCCCCCCCACCCCCTTTTAGCCAAGTAGTGCCCCCATGCCCCCATTGTTAGCCAGGAAATGCCCCCCTTTGTTCCAGGTAAAACCCCACCATTGTACCAGGTAGTGCCCCCATTGTAGCCAGGTAGAAACCCCCCTTTAGTACCAGGTAGTCCCCCCTTTTTTTTACCCCAGGTTTTTCCCCCATTGTACCGGTTAGGGGGGGTCCCCCATTGTAGCCGGGTATTGCCCCCTTTGAAACCAGGAAAGTCCCCCCCCTTGTAGCCATTTATACCCCCCCCTTTGAAACCAAGTATTTTCCCCCCATTTTTTCCCCCGGGGGTAGTCCCCCCCATTTTTAAAGCCAGGTATGCCCCCATGCCCCCCATTGTACCCAGGTAGGCCCCCTTGTTAGCCGGGTAGACCCCCCATTGTAGCCGGGTAGTGCCCCCATTTAGCCAGGTGGGTGCCCCCATTAGTAGCCGGGTATGCCTCCATTTTTCCCGGGAATTTCCCCCCATTGACCAGTAGTGCCCCCCATTATACCATATCCCCCCATTTTTAGCCGGGTAGTGCCCCCATTTTAGCCAGGTAGTGCCCTCAGTTACCGGGAACCCCCCATGTGCCGGGAGACCCCCCATTGTAGCTAGGTAAACTCCCCATTGTAGCCAGGTAACCCCCCCCCTTTGTAGCCAACAGTGCCCCCCTAAAACAATAAAAAAAAAAATAAAAAATCCACTTCCCTGACCAGCCCCTGAAACCCCGGGCCGCTCCGGACACCCTCAGCGGCGCGGGGGGAAGGGGGAGCGCCGCGCGCACTTCCTCTTGCCGCTGACATTTTGTACAGCGCACATTGGCGGGGACATCGGGGTGGGGGGGAGGAGGGAGCGATCCCCCTGCCCCCCGCACGGAGTTCCGGCGGTGAAGCTTTGCACGGCCGCTTCACCCCCTTTGGGGGAACGGACCGGGGCCCAAGTAGCCACCAGCCTACCCGGGCCCGCGGTATTTAAAGGCCCCCCCGCCGCCGCTGGGGGGCGGGGGAATGCCAACTCCCCCGGAGGGGGGGGGGGACCCCCAAAAAACGGGACCCCCCCCCAAAAAGGGGAGAGTTGGCTGATTCATATTACAAAAACTCCCAGAAGTCGGGACACCCCTCACATAATACGATCTCCCAGAAGTCAGACACCTCCACATTATAACCACACTCCCAGAATCAGGACACCCCTCACATTAAACACATCCCCAAATTTCGACCCCCTCACTTATATAAACATCCCCAGAATTCAGGACACCCCTCACATTTAAAACATACTCCCAAAAGTCAGTGCCCCCTCACATTTCTGTAAATCTAGCTTCTATCTCCCCCGGGGACAACACGGGGATCTGACCCTAAAAAAAGAAAGTAGTCACAGCATCAAGTCTAGGGGACAAAAGGGGGACCCCAAAAACGCAAAAGTGGGGAAACCCCCAAAGGGATACAAGAAAGTAGTCATTGCACCGGCTTGTATCACAGGGAAAAACCCACAGCATCAATGTCTAGGGGGCAAAATGAGACCCCCAAAGGGACCAAAAAAGTGGGACCCCCGTAAGTGAACAATAAAAAGTATCATCCCCCGCTTGTATCACAGGGAAAACCACAGCATCAGTCTAGGGGAAAAAAAAGAGGACACCCAAGTAAACCCCCAAAAGTGAGACCCCCGTAAGGAACAAGAAAGGGCATTTCCCCTAGTATCACGGGGGTGGGTTTTTCCACCCAAACAAGCCTCACCATGGTAAACCCAAAAACTGAGAGCACGTGCTCCACGCACATCCAGAGATGAGGCTGCCACTTTGCGCAGGGGTTACAGGGGTGAGGGAACAGACTGTCAGTGCTCAGACCATAATGCACACTGCAATCTGCATGGCGCGTCCCCGGGGGAACCCCTTCTAAAAATGATCACAAGAAACCCAAAAAGTTTTCGAAGACAAAGGACATGATTACTGGGAACCACTCCTGTTCTTTAGACCAAATACATGATTTGGTTTAATGGGCACTTTTGGGGGCAACTTGGGGAGGGGTACAAAGCAATGTGTTTTCCTACAGCAGGCATGGGGTGGGGGGCAGGTTTTTGGGGGGCTGAGTGCGCCGCTGTGGGGGGCTACGTTCATTGAGGGGAAACCCGAATGACATGATGTCCGATATCCTGAAGCAAGCAGATCCCCTCTCTTTGGGCCCCCGGGCGTATCCAAAATAAACGGCCCCAAACACCCCAAAACCCCCCCGCCCCCTAAAAAGACGAGGAAAGGTGCGGGACGGGCCGAGCGTCCCCCAGACCAAACCCTATGACATCTTCTGGGCTCCCCAAAAACAAAGGGGGAGGGGGCGCAAGGCCCACCCCCACCACTCCGGATGCGTCATAAGGGGAAAGATTCCATGGCTGCAACCTTGAACTCTAGGCCCCCCCAAAAATAAAACCGCGCTGGAAAATAATGGCGGCCACACAAAAAACTGACGAGGGCCAATTTTTCCATTGTCCCTTAGGGGTGTCCTCACTTTTTTCGGGCTCTTTGGGGGGCCTCACTTTTGTCCCCATGACAGAAGCGTGCCCTTGTAACATCTGCTGCAATGATGGCCAGCACTCATCTCTGGGATATGACACTGAGAAGTGTACTCAGCTTCTTTGGTCGGACCATGGGTCGAGTATGTTCTGAGTGGAACCTGTCTCGTAAATTCTTTTTTTCAATTCTCTCAGACAGTTACTTTGCCATAGGGGCCATGTTGAACTTCCCAGTGGACCAGTATGAGAGAGTGTCGTGGGATCGAATAACACCAACTGTTACACACATGCTCCCCATTTCACACCTGAGACCTTGTTACACTAACGAGTTACATGACAACAGGGAGAGAAAATGTCAAATTGGGCACAGTTTGTTCATTTTTACTCAGGCGTCTACTCACTTTTGTTGTCACTTATGGGTGTACTCACTTTTTTGCCAGTGGTTTAGATATTGATGGCCATGTTGAGTTATTTTGAGGGTGCACCAAATTAACACTGTGATACAAGCCATGCACTGACTACTTTACATTGTATCACTTAGGGGTGTCCTCACTTTAGCGGTCCCTTAGGGGTGTCCTCACTTTTGTCCCCATAGACATTGATGCGGTGAGTTCTTCCCTGTGATACAAGCCGTGCCCTGACTACTTTACATTGTATCACTCAGGGGTGTCCTCACTTTTGCGGTCCCTTAGGGGTGTCCTCACTTTTGTCTACATAGACATTTTGCTGTGAGTTTCTTCCTGTGATACAAGCCGGGCACTGACTACTTTAACATTGTATCACTTAGGGGTGTCCTCACTTTTGCAGTCCCTTAGGGTGTCCTCACTTTTGTCTCATAGACATTGTTGCTGTGAGTTCTTCCCTGTGTTACAAGCCGGGCACTGACTACTTTACATTGTATCACTTGGAGGGTGTCCTCATTTTTAGGGTCACTTAGGGGTGTCCTCCCTTTTGCAGTCACTTTGGGGTGTCCTCACTTTTGTCCCCATATACATTGAGGCTGTGAGTTCTTCCCTGTGATACAAGCTGTGCACTGACTACTTTATATTGTTTCACTTAGGGGTGTCCTCACTTTTGCGGTCCCTTAGGGGTGTCCTAACTTTTGTTTCCATAGACATTGATGCTGTGAGTTCTTCCCTTTGATACAAGCCGAGCACTGACTACTTTAAATTTGTATCACTTAGGGGTGTCCTCACTTAAGAGGTGTCCTCACTTTTGTTCCCATAGAATTGATGGCTGTGAGTTCTTCCCTGTGATACAAGCCGTGTCCCTGACTATTTACATTTATACTTGGAGGTGTCTCATTTTTATGGCGTCACTCAGGGATGTCCTCACTTTTGCGGTCTTCTTAGGGTGTCCTCACTTTTGCAGTCCCTTAGGGATGTCCTCACTTTTACGCTCCCTTAGGGGCGTCCTCACTTTTGTCCCCATAGACATTGATGCTGTGAGTTCTTCCGTGTGATACAAGCCGGGCACTGACTACTTTACATTGTATCACTTGGAGGGTGTCCTCATTTTTAGGGTCACTTAGGGGTGTCCTCACTTTTGCAGTCCCTTAGGGATGTCCTCACTTTTACGGTCCCTCAGGGGTGTCCTCACTTTTGTCCCCATAGTCATTGATGACTGTTGAGTTCTTCCTTGTGATACAGCCGGGCACTGACTACTTTACATTGTATCACTTGGAGGGTGTCCTCATTTTTAGGGTCACTTAGGGGTGTCCTCACTTTTGCAGTCACTTAGGGGTGTCCTCACTTTTGTCCCCATATACATTGATGCTGTGAGTTCCTCCCTGTGATACAAGCCGAGCATGACCTACTTTACATTGTATCACTTAGGGGTGTCCTCACTATTGCGGTCTCTTAAGGGGTGTCCTTCACTTTTTTCCCCATATACATTGATGTGTGAGTTTCTTCCCTGTGATACATCGAGCACTGACTACGTTTCTTGTATCACTTAGGGGTGGCCTACTTAGGGTGTCCTCACTTTGTCCCCCCCCCCCCACCCCCACAACCCCCACCCAACCCCCCCAAAACCACCCATATACATTGATGCTGTGAGTTTTCCGGTGATACAAGCCGGGCACTGACTACTTTACATTGTATCACTTAGGGGTGTCCTCAATTTTGTGGTCTCTTAGGGTTGTCCTCACTTTTGTCCCCATAGGACTTGTTGCTTTGAGTCTTTCATGTGATACAAGCCAGGCACTGACTAACTCTTATTACTGATATCATTTAGGGGTGTCCTCACTTTTGTGGTCTATTAGGGGCGTCCTCAATTTTTTCCCCATAGACATTGTTGCTTTGAGTTATTTCCTGTGATACAAGCCGAGCACTGATATTTAATTGTATCATTTAGGGGTGTCCTCACTTTTGTGGTCATTAGGGAGTGTCCCTCACTTTTGCGCGATCCCTTACGGGGTGTCCTCACATTTTGTCCCCATAGACATTGTTGCTGTGAGTTCTTCCTTGTGATACAAGCCGGGCACTGACTACTTTACATTGTATCACTTGGAGGGTGTCCTCATTTTTAGGGTCACTTAGGGGTGTCCTCACTTTTGCAGTCACTTAGGGGTGTCCTCACTTGGCGGTCCATTAGAGGGTCCTCACTTTTGCTCCCATAGACCATTGATGCTGTGAGTTCTTCCTTTGTGATACAAGCGGGAACTGACTACTTTACCCATTGTATCACTTGGAGGGTGTCATCATTTTTAGGGTCACTAGGGTGTACTCAAATTTTGCAGTCATTAGGGGTGTCCTCACTTTGTTCCATATACAGTGATGCTGTGAGTTCCCTCCTGTGATCAAGCCGAGCACTGACTACTTAACATTGTATCACTTAGGGTGTTACTTTTGCGTTCTATTGAAGGGTGTCCTCACTTTTTTTCCCCAATATCATTATGCTGTGAGTTCTTCCCTGTGTACAATCCGAGCATGACTACATTTACATTGTAATCTCTTAGGAGGTGTCCTCACTTAGGGTGTCTCCACTTTTGTCCCCATATTACATTGATGCTGTGGTTCTTCCTGTGTTACAAGCCGGGCTCACTGACTACTTTACATCTGTATCACTTAGGGGGTGTCCTCATTTTTGTGGTCTCTTTTTTTTCTTTTAACGGTGGTCCTACAATTTTTGTCCCACTAGGGACATTGTTGCTTTGAGGTTCTTATCCTGTGATACAACCAGGCACTGACTACTTTATACTGTATCATTTAGGGGTGTCCTCACTTGGGTGGTCTATTAGGGGCGTCCTCAATTTTGTCCCCATAGACATTGTTGCTTTGAGTTCTTTCCTGTGATACAAGCCGAGCACTGACTACTTTACATTGTATCATTTAGGGGTGTCCTCACTTTTGTGGTCACTTAGGGGTGTCCTCACTTTTGCAGTCACTTCGTGGTGTCTCGCTTTTGTCCCCATAGACATTGATGCTGTGAGTTCTTCCTGTGATACAAGCGGGCACTGACTCTTTACACTGTATTCATTTAGGGGTGTCCTCACTTTTTGCTCCTCTCTAGGGGTGTCCTCACTTTTGTTGTCACTTAGGGCGTGTCCTCACTTTTGCGGTCCCTTAAGGGTGTCCTTACTTTTGTCTCCATAGACATTGATGCTGTGAGTCTTCCCTGTGATACAAGCGAGCACTGACTTCTCTACATTGTATCAGTTAGGGGTTTCGTCACTTGTGCAGTCTCTTAGGTGTGTCCTCACCTTTGTCCCACCTAGACATTGATGCTGTGAGTTCTTCCCTTTGATACAAGCCGGGCACTGACTTACTTACATTGTATCATTTAGGGGTGTCCTCACTTTTGTGGTTCACTTTAGGGGTGTCCTCACATTTTGCGGACCCTTAGGGGAGTCCTCAATTTCTGTCTCCATAGTATTATGCTGTGAGTTCTTCCCTGTGATACAAGCCGAGCACTGACTACTCTACGTTGTAGAAATCCCAAAAGAAAAGGAAATCAAAACACAATAAAACTACAACATTTATTTAACAAATTAAAACAACCAATAAAAAAGAAGGAAAAAAAGTCAACACCCAAAAGGAACATTGTCCGTGCGTCACCAAATACATAAGCACCTACATGTGTATTGTAAGGAAACACTGACAAGCTACAAGGGGTCAATAAAATAACACCGGTCAAGACATCCAGATGACTATGCTTAAAAAATAATTTTTTTTTTTGTTTTTTTTTTTTTTTTTTTTTTTTTTTTTTTTTTTTTTTTTCCCTTTTTTTTGACGCAGGCAGTGTTTTTTTTGGTGTTTTTTTCTTTCTTTTTTTATTGGTTTTTTTTAATTTTTAACTCATTTTGAGTTTTATTGTGTTGGTTTCCTTTTCTTTCGGGGTTTCTGTATCTGATATTTGACCGGCACTAATGTGATGGTAACACTCTGCCCGGAGTTTGTATAGGGGTTTTCTTTTTTTACTTTACATTGTAGCAAAGTGTCTCCAGTGTAAGGATAGAATGTGGGATATACACAGGATAACTTCTGTTGTCTGGGTATTTTATGACCTCCATTCCTGTAATGGACATAATGTGACTGCTCTATATTAAAATTTTTTTTTTTTTTCCCCATTTTACGTGTGGCTCGTCATAGAATGGGATAGCCACTGCTCTCTGTGTATTAGATGCATGGTGGCTCAGTGTTACTAAGTGAAGCAACTGATCATTGTTTTTCAAGCCCAGCAGGGGGGCTCAGTACTTTTGACACTGCGCATGGTGGCACATAGCTAAGTGGGTTTGCACAGTGTAGCATTGGCCCATGGGGTTTGCACAATGTAGCCATGGTGGACATAGTCAAGTGGTTACACAGTGTACAGGTGGCCCATGGTTAGCACATGCAGCTTGGCCCCCTGGTTTTGCACAGTGTACATGGTGGGGCCCCCCTGGTTACACAGTGTAGCATGGGGCCACTGGTTACACAGGCGCTGGGGGCCCACTTTTAGCAAGTGTACTGGTGGCCCCCTGGGTTACACAGTGCACAGGTGGCCCCCTGGTTACACAGGCAGCATGGTGGCCCCTGTTAGCACAGGTGCATGGTGGGCCCCCTGGGTTGCCATGCAGTATGGTGGCCCCGGTTAACACAGGGACATGGTGGCCCACTGGTTAGCACAGTGTAGCATGGTGGCCCACTGGTTAGCACAGTGTAGCATGGTGGCCCACTGGTTAGCACAGTGTAGCATGGTGGCCCACTGGTTAGCACATTAGCTGTGCCCACTGGGTTTGACGTGTAGCAGGGGGCTCAGTACTTAAAACAGTGTAGCATGGTGGCCCACTGCTTAGCACAGTGAAGCATGGTGGCTCAGTGGTTAGCCCTGTTTTCTTTGGGCCCCCGGGTTTGCACAGTGTAGCGGGGGCTCATTGTTAGCACAGTGCAGCATGGTGGCCCCTGGTTACAATGCGCATGGACTCATACTTAGTATACGCAACAGGGGGCTCAAGTCTAAAGGGGTTTGACAGTGTAGCATGGTGGCCCCGGTTAGCACACTTTCAGCTGGGGGCTCAGTACTTAACACACTGCAGATGGTGGCTCATCTTAAAACGGTAATGGTGGGCCCTGGTTAGCACAGTGTAGCATGGTGGCCCACTGGTTAGCAGAGCGCAGCATGGTGGCTCAGTACTTAGCACACGCGCATGGGGGCTCGTGTCAAGTGTTGCACATGTAGCTGGTGGCCCACTGGTTAGCACAGTGCAGCATGGTGGCTCAGTACTTAACACACTGCAGCATGGTGGCTCAGTGTCTAAGTGGTTAGCACAGTGAAGCATGGTGGCCCACTGGGTAGAACATTGCAGCATGGTGGCTCAGTGGTTAGCACACTGGAGCATGGTGGCGCAGTGTATAAGTGGTTAGCACAGGGTCGCATGGTGGCGCAGTACTTAACTGACTGAAGCATGGTGGCTCAGTGGCTCAGTGGCCCAGTGCAGCACATTGGCCCAATGATTAGCACAGTGCAGCACAGTGGATTAGTGGTAAGCACAGTTAAACACAGTGGTTATCACAATGCAGCACAGTGGCTCAGTGGTTATCACAGTGGCTCAGTGGTTAGCAAAGTGCATCACAGTGAATCAGTGGTTTTCACAGTGCAGCATTGTGACTTAGTGGTTTTCACAGTGCAGCATAGTGGCTCAGTGGTTAGCAAAATGCAGCACAGGGGCTTAATGGTTAGCATAGTGCCGCTTGGTGACTCAGTGGTTAGCACTGTGCCTTGTAAAACTGGGGTCATAGATTCAAATCCCACCAAGAAAAACATCAGCTAGGAGTTTTTTGTTCTCCCCATGTTGCTGTGGGCTTCCTCCTGGTTCTCCAGTTTCCTCCAAACTGTGAAAACATCCAGGTGTGGATGATGACAATCTTTGTACTGCGCCGTGGTACATAACGGTGCTATAGAAATATAGAAATAAATAAAATGTTTTAGAACCTGTTCACATGCTGATAATTGTATCCTACATCCAGGGCCAATGCTACCTTTCTAGGTGTACCAGACAATTTTCTATGGGGAAAACCATAAGGTGGCATCAAAATGGAGCCGCCAAATTGAAAATTCCAAGACATTGATGCTAAGGATCTCAGCAGTGAACTTCAAGCAGGAGCTTGAAGACTTCCAAAATCCATGTCCCCAGCAGACGTCCTTCTCTCTAGCAGAGCGTGCCTCATTTTTTTGCTGCACTAAGAATCTTTCTATCACTTTCAGTATCAGGAGTCGCCGTTGATCAGAGAGTTGGAACTTATCAAAACTTAATTGTGCCCAACAATGTCCCAAACAGACTCGTAGACTAGAAATTGCATTGAATACATTCCACACTGGATATGAAGGGACTGATGGGAAATTTAGTGAGGAGAAAGGCAAGAAAATGACATTTTCATTGTGCTCCCTCATCCCCTGAGCACCAGACGGGGCAATCTGTGAGTGCAATCATCTAACTACAAGGGTCTTTCATATTTTCATTGGAAACAGTGAGGGAAACAGGAGCAGTCATTGAAATAGTCATTTTCCATTCAATTGTCCATTTTAAAGATGGCCGATCTCCTGCTTGGATGTACTGGCATGTACGTGCATGGGATGACTGAGGTCGGTGTCTCGTTACTAAGGTCACGGCTGCAATATATTGCCCTGAACTAGGAGTCGGATCGGCATCATGAAAAGCACAGCACCACCAAAACCTCATCCAGCTGTGTAGCCTGCTGGATGGCCCATTATGAAAAGAACACTGCACACAAACATCAAAACCTCCTCAATATGTGCAGCATGGGTCAGGGGCAGAATGAAAAAGAACACTGCACACCAACACCAAAACCTCCTCCACATGTGCAGCATGGGTTAGGGGCAGAATGAAAAAGAACACTGCACACCAACACCAAAACCTCCTCCACATGTGAAGCATGGGGCAGGGGCATAATGAAAAAGAACACTGCACACCACCACTCAAACCTCCTCCACATGTGCAGCATGGGTCAGGGGCAGAATTAAAAAGATCACTGCACATCAACACCAAAACCTCCTCCACATGTGCAGCATGGGTTAGGGGCAGAATGAAAAAGAACACTGCACACCAACACCAAAACCTCCTCCACATGTGCAGCATGGGTCAGAGGCAGAGTGAAAAAGAACAATGCACACCAACACCAAAACCTCATCCAACCTTCAAATATTGTGCAGCATGTTGTAGAGGAAAAATTAAAAGAACACTTCATACCAACACCAAAATCTCATCCAACTGTGCAACTGGATAAGAGGGCATAAAGGAAAGAAAACTGCACACAAAAACCTAATCATACTGTACAGACAGGGGAAGGGGACAACATGGGAAGAATACTGCACACCAACACCAAAACCTCCTCCATATGTGCAGGCTGGATGAGAGAGCATCATGGAAAGAGAACTGTACACAAAAACCTAATCATACTGTACAGACAGGGGAAAGGGACAACATGGGAAGAATACTGCACACCAACACCAAAACCTCCTCCATATGTGCAGCATGGGGCAGGGGCAGAATGAAAAAGAACACTGCACACCAACACCAAAACCTCCTCCATATGTGCAGCCTGGATGAGAGAGCATCATGGAAAGAGAACGGCACACAAAAACCTAATCATGCTGTACAGACAGGGGAAGGGGACAACATGGGAAGACTACTGCACACCAACACCAAAACCTCATCCTCCTGTGCAGCCTGTTCTTTCTCAATGTTGTACAAATCTAATTTGTAGCTACAGGAAATGTTTGGTTGAGATTCTCTCACCTTTTCTTCCTGCCTTGTGGATGTTACTCAGAACCATAAAAGCCGTGGTCACCACAGCCGTCTGTGTGTTATTAGCTCCAATGTGTTTGTCTATAATTATGATTTAGACACAATCAGATCACGATGGATAATCCAAGGGATTCCACAGGGTCACATGTTTTCATGCAGTTGTACATACCAGGCTCACAACTTTGGTCACAGGGATTACAAGGTTTCTTTTGTAAAGACCCAAGCTGTTCCTGCAGATATCACATGGGTCTCCAGTCTGTGCAACAGAGAAGAGACCAAGGAAGTAACTGCAGGAAGGACATGATTTCCATTCTATGTATAAGGACATCTCTGGAGATGATTTTCTGATGAATGATTCACTTCTCACCAGGGGCCAACACTTCTGCTGTTGAGCTGCTCTGATCAATTTAGCTTCATGTGATGAGAATAGATTTTCAATGATGGCAACTAACAAACAGATTCTGAGCAGATGAATGATTTGATATCTCCCAGGATAAACTACCCTGATGAAGTATCATAATGGACGTGTGTCCTTCACCGGGTCATATCTCCTGTTGATGTATCAAAATGGACGTGTGTCCTTCACCAGGCTCATATCTCCTGATGATGTATCATAATGAACGTGTGTCCTTCACTGGGCTCATATCTCCTAATGATGTATCATATTGGAGGCATGTCCTTTACCGGGCTCATGTCTTGTAATGATGTATTGTAGTGGACGTGTGTCCTTCATTGGGCTCATATCTCCTGATGTATCATAATGGACGTGTGTCCTTCACTGGGCTCATATCTCCTAATGATGTATCATATTGGAGGCATGTCCTTCACCGGGCTCATATCTCGTAATGATGTATTGTAGTGGACGTGTGTCCTTCATTGGGCTCATATCTCCTGATGATGTATCATAATGGACGTGTGTCCTTCACTGGGCTCATATCTCCTGATGATGTATCATATTGGAGGCATGTCCTTCACCGGGCTCATATCTCGTAATGATGTATTGTAGTGGAAGTGTGTCCTTCACTGGGCTCATATCTCCTGATGATGTATCATAATGGACGTGTGTCCTTCACTGGGCTCATATCTCCTGATGATGTATCATATTGGAGGAGTGTCCTTCACTGGGCTCATATCTCCTGATGATCTATCATAGTGGAGGTGTGTCCTTCACTGGGCTCATATCTCCTGATGATGTATCATATTGAGCATGTCCTTCACCGGGCTCATATCTCGTAATGATGTATTGTAGTGGACGTGTGTCCTTCATTGGGCTCATATCTCCTGATGATGTATCATAGTGGACGTGTGTCCTTCACTGGGCTCATATCGCCTCATGATGTATCATATTGGACGCTTGTCCTTCACTGGGCTCATATCTCCTAATGATGTATCATAGTGGACGTGTGTCCTTCACTGGGCTCATATCTCCTGATGATGTATCATATTGGAGGCATGTCCTTCACTGGGCTCATATCTCCTGATGATCTATCATAATGGATGTGTGTCCTTCACTGGGCTCATATCTCCTAATGATGTATTGTAGTGGATGTGTGTCCTTCACTGGGCTCATATCTCCTGATGAAGTATCATAATGGATGTGTGTCCTTCAAAGGGCTCATATCTCCTAATGATGTATTGTAGTGGATGTGTGTCCTTCACTGGGCTCATATCTCCTGATGACGTATCATATTGGAGGCATGTCCTTCACCGGGCTCATATCTCCTAATGAAGTATCGTAATTGACATGTGTCCTTCACTGGGCTCATATCTCCTAATGATGTATCATAATTTACGTGTGTCCTTCACTGGGCTCATATCTCCTAATGATGTATCATAATGGATGTGTGTCCTTCACTGGGCTCATATCTCCTGATGATCATATTGGATGCACATCTTTCACTGGGCTCATATCTCCTGAAGATCATATTGGATACACATCTTTCACCGGGCTCATATCTCCTGATGATGTATCATAATGGACGTGTGTCCTTCACTGGGCTCATATCTCCTAATGATGTATCATAGTGGACGTGTGTCCTTCACTGGGCTCATATCTCCTGATGATGTATCATATTGGAGGCATGTCCTTCACCGGGCTCATATCTCCTAATGATGTATCGTAATTGACGTGTGTCCTTCACTGGGCTCATATCTCCTAATGATGTATCATATTGGACGTGTGTCCTTCACTGGGCTCATATCTCCTTATGATGTATCATAATGGACGTGTGTCCTTCACCGGGCTCATGTCTCCTGATGATGTATCATAATGGACGTGTGTCCTTCACCGGGCTCATATCTCCTGATGATGTATCATAATGGACGTGTGTCCTTCACCAGGCTCATATCTCCTGATGATATATCATAATAGACGTTTGTCCTTCACCAGGCTCATATCTCCTAATGATGTATCATAATGGACATGTGTCCTTCACCAGGCTCATATCTCCTGATGATGGATCATAATGGTCTTGTGTCCTTCACCGGGCTCATATCTTCTGATGATATATCATAATGGACGTGTGTCCATCACTGGCTCATATCTCCTGATGATGTATCATAATAGACGTGTGTCCATCACTAGCTCATATCTCCTGATGATACATCATAATGGACGTGTGTCCTTCACCGGGCTCATATCTCCTAATGATCATATTGGATGCACATCCTTCCCCGGGCTCATATCTCCTGATGATGTATCATATTGGATGCACGTCCTTCACCATGCAAAATATATGCAGGTTTCTATGACATGGAAAGATAGATGAGATTACCCCGGAACAAAATCAAGTCAAATTTGACAGCAAAATCATTCAAGAGAAAACATTTAGATAGGAAATTTATAACACAGAGACATTGTTCCTCTTGTGCTGATACATTCTAACAAGTCAACCACTGACATGGAGGCAGAAAGCATTATAACTTTCTTGGTTTTCAATATATTTTCATGTTCTGGAATATTCCTTGGTGTCTTCATCTCAGTCGTCAGCTACAGAACCTGGTTGAGGGATGGAGTCCAGCATCCCCAGGGTCTCCTGCTCTTCATGATTGGATTGTCCACTGCAATATCTGAAGGTTTTCATCTTGCCATTGATGTGTCTTCCTATTTCTGGACTCTGTTTTTTTTGTCCTTCAATATCTGTACAATCGTCATACATTGTGTGTACACATTCTGCATCTTCCTCAGTATGTGTCTGACCTCGCTGCTGTGTGGCTTATACTGTATTAAGCTTGTCCCCTTCCAGCACTTCATGGTCCTGAGGTCAAGGCTGCCGTCTGTTCTTCCCAGGATAATAGCTGGCATTGTGGTGCTGTCCGGTTTAGTACTTGTCTTAGTGCTTTGTGCGGCCATCATCTCATCCCCTGACAATAGCCTTTCCTACTGTAGCAGAGTCAATGACACCTATGATGACCATGTCAAGGTCATATCACATGGATTTAGCATCCTGTTGTTCCTACCCCTCTGTGTTATCCTGGTGTCTCTGAGCTGCACGGTCAGCGTCCTGGTTCGGCACATATGGTGGGTGAGGAGAACATCCAGCTTGGACCGATCCCACCTGGAAGCCCATACTGATGCAGCCAAGACCATGGTCCTGTTGCTTGCACTGAACACATCATTTTATGCCTCTAAGGTGATAACAGATTGGTACACTCCACCCCACCCTTGGGATTGGTTTTGTGTTTCCATATACTATTTTGTTTATCCTGTTCAGGCTCTTACTTTAATTTCTGGATCCAAGAACCTATATAGTAACTTTATCTATTGTCTTTATCGACGAAGCTCATAGAAGATGTGACTGTGATAACTGTAAAAGCACCAACAGGTTCTGAGTTCTAGTAATCACCAAAGCACGGAAACCATGAAAAAATAAATTTAGGAAAAAAAAGCTTAAACAACAAAGTAAACGTCTTGTTCATTTACAAGTTCCGTGAAGATGTGGACCTGGACAATCCCCCCAAAGTCATTGCACTGCTACAGGTTCCGGCTTGGTCAATATTCTGGTTGGGTCTTTGTTGTCACCGACAGCAAAATAGAATATTTTATAAAAAATGCACAGTATAGTTCAGAGAGTTCAGTAGAAGAATATGTCCATCGTCAGGACCTAAAGCAAGGAATATAGAGGGAAACGGAGGACGTTTTGGAGTAACAAGCTGATTGCTGTCAGGCACACACTGTATCTAATCACTAGCTTTTCCTTAGCTGCTCATCCGTATGTTTAGTATGGGGTTTATCTATTGCCTTTTTATACCTACTTGCATTATGACAGAGGAACGGCTCGTGGTCAATGTAAAGTTACAAATTCATCTCAAAACACCACCTCCACTGAAGAGCTGCTGCAGATCCCACATGAGCACCGGTAACGTCTCACTTATAGGACATGGTTCATCATCTCCAGTATAAGACTGATCATTAAATACATTCTCGAACACTTCAGTTACTCATTACATAAAATATTGATTATACTGAGAAAGTCGACCTTCCTACACCATGGAAACATCTCCACAAAACCATGGTCTACGTGTAACGAATGGCAAGAACTCTCCTGTCGTTATGTCCTCTCCTGCTCATTAATTTAGCACGAGTTACGTCTGTCTTCTGTTGTGTGTGTGTTTGTTTGCATAGTGACTGCTCAGGATCCTTGTATATCAGCTGACCTGGTCCCATACTTGCAGCTTGTTAGCCACTTCTGGGCTCTATAAAGCTCATTTGAGTCTGGCTGTCTGATTGCAGAGTATACTATAGGGTCCTGTCTAGTGTTTATATGTCAAAGCATTGTTTCTTGAAGTGTATTGTAAGTTCAGTTGTGCCAGGTTGCGGTATATTGTTATTTCTGGTCATGTTTGGTCAAGTTTTAAAGTTTTTAATCGTTGTGCATATGAGATTGGTGCTTGTGTAGTCCCTGATGTGTTCTGCCCAGAGACCTTCTGGGTCCTAGAGGTGCTTTTTATATTAGATCTGTAGTGTAGGGACATTGTTTGGGGATAGCTTTATGGTCAGTTTAGGGATAGAGGTTCTGGTGTCAGGGACAACCTTAGGGCTAGGTTTAGGGAAAGAATTGGGACCAGCTAGTTAGGATTAGTTATTACTGTTACTATCTTGCTTCCAGATTTAACTTGCATGTGGAACCTCCACCAACCGTGCAGCTATTACATTCTTCCACTAACTCCTGAGAGTGATAGCACAGCGTTCTGCTTTATGGTTAAATAAGCCTTTGAGCACACTTTTGCAGAACTCCCTGAAAATCCTGTAGTGTCATTTGCTTTTTTTTCCAGCTCAGTTATTAGCGGTTGTGTCAGACTCCAGTAACAACACCAGTCCAGTCTCTGTAAGCTGCATGATCAGCTATCACATCCCTATCACAGATTTTCTAGGATGTCCTGCACATACATGTCACTGTCTAACACATAAGACTTACAGTGATGTTTTATTAAATTTCCTTATGTACTCCTTGTGCTCCATGCTCATATCTCCTGATGATGTATCATATTGGATCCACGTCCTTCACTGGGCTCATATCTCCTGATGATGTATCATAATGGACGTGGGTCCTTCACCAGGATCATATCTCCTGATGATGTATCATAATGGACGTGGGTCCTTAAACTGGGCTCATATCTCCTGATGATGTATCATAATGGACGTGTGTCCTTCACCGAGCTCATATCTCCTGATGATGTACCATAATGGACGTGTGTCCTTCACTGGGCTCATATCTCCTGATGATCTATCATAATGGATGTGTGTCCTTCACTGGGCTCATATCTCCTGATGATCTATCATAATGGATGTGTGTCCTTCACTGGCTCATATCTCCTGATGATGTACCATAATGGACGTGTGTCCTTCACTGGGCTCATATCTCCTGATGATGTATCATAATGGACGAGTGTCCTTCACTGGGCTCATATGTCCTGATGATGTATCATAATGAACGTGTGTCCTTCACTGGGCTCATACCTTCTGATGATGTATCATAATGGAAATGTGTCCTTCAATGGGCTCAAATCTCCTGATGATGTATCATAATGAACGTATGTCCTTCACTGGGCTCATATCTCCTGATGATGTATCATAATGGACATGTGTCCTTCACCGAGCTCATATCTTCTAATGATGTATCATATTGGATGAACGTCCTTCAATGGGCTCAAATCTCCTGATGATGTATCATAATGGACGTGTGTCCTTCACCGGGCTTATATCTCCTGATGATGCATCATAATGGACTTTTGTCGTTCACCGGGTTCATATCTCCTGGTGATGTATCATAAGGGACGTTAGGATTAGTTATTACTGTTACTATCTTGCTTCCAGATTTAACTTGCATGTGGAACCTCCACCAACCGTGCAGCTATTACATTCTTCCACTAACTCCTGAGAGTGATAGCACAGCATTCTGCTTTATGGTTAAATAAGCCTTTGAGCACACTTTTGCAGAACTCCATGAAAATCCTGTAGTGTCATTTGGTTTTTTTTCCAGCTCAGTTATTAGCGGTTGTGTCAGACTCCAGTAACAACACCAGTCCAGCCTCTGTAAGCTGCATGATCAGCTATCACATCCCTATCACAGATTTTCTAGGAAGTCCTGCACATACATGTCACTGTCTAGCACATAAGACTTACAGTGATGTTTTATTCAATTTCCTTATGTACTCCTTGTGCTCCATGCTCATATCTCCTGATGATGTATCATATTGGATCCACGTCCTTCACTGGGCTCATATCTCCTGATGATGTATCATAATGGACGTGTGTCCTTCACCGAGCTCATATTTCCTGATGATGTACCATAATGGACGTGTGTCCTTCACTGGGCTCATATCTCCTGATGATCTATCATAATGGAAGTGTGTCCTTCACTGGGCTCATATCTCCTGATGATCTATCATAATGGATGTGTGTCATTCACTGGGCTCATTTCTCCTGATGATGTATCATTATGGGCCTGTGTCCTTCACCGGGCTCATATATCCTAATGATGTATTATAACGGACACGTGTCCTTCACTGGGCTCATATCTCCTGATGATGTACCATAATGGACGTGTGTCCTTCACTGGGCTCATATTTCCTGATGATGTATCATAATAGATGTGTGTCCTTCACCAGACTCATATCTCCTTATGATATATCATAATGGACGTGTGTCCTTCACTGGGCTCATATCTCCTGATGATGCATCATAATGGACGAGTGTCCTTCACTGGGCTCATATCTCCTGATGATGGATCATAATGGACGAGTGTCCTTCACTGGGCTCATATCTCCTGATGATGTATCATAAGGAATGTGTGTCCTTCACTGGGCTCATACCTTCTGATGATGTATCATAATGGAAATGTGTCCTTCAATGGGCTCATATCTCCTAATGATGTATCATAATGAACGTGTGTCCTTCACTGGGCTCATATCTCCTGATGATGTATCATAATGGACATGTGTCCTTCACCGAGCTCATACCTTCTAATGATGTATCATATTGGATGAACGTCCTTCACTGGGGTCATATCTCCTGATGATGTATCATAATGGACGTGTGTCCTTCACCGGGCTTATATCTCCTGATGATGCATCATAATGGACTTATGTCGTTCACCGGGTTCATATCTCCTGGTGATGTATCATAAGGGACGTTAGGATTAGTTATTACTGTTACTATCTTGCTTCCAGATTTAACTTGCATGTGGAACCTCCACCAACCGTGCAGCTATTACATTCTTCCACTAACTCCTGAGTGATAGCACAGCGTTCTGCTTTATGGTTAAATAAGCCTTTGAGCACACTTTTGCAGAACTCCCTGAAAATCCTGTAGTGTCATTTGCTTTTTTTTCCAGCTCAGTTATTAGCGGTTGTGTCAGACTTCAGTAACAACACCAGTCCAGCCTCTGTAAGCTGCATGATCAGCTATCACATCCCTATCACAGATTTTCTAGGAAGTCCTGCACATACATGTCACTGTCTAGCACATAAGACTTACAGTGATGTTTTATTCAATTTCCTTATGTACTCCTTGTGCTCCATGCTCATATCTCCTGATGAAGTATCATATTGGATCCACGTCCTTCACTGGGCTCATATCTCCTGATGATGTATCATAATGGACGTGGGTCCTTCACCAGGATCATATCTCCTGATGATGTATCATAATGGACGTGGGTCCTTCACTGGGCTCATATCTCCTGATGATGTATCATAATGGACGTGGGTCCTTCACCAGGATCATATCTCCTGATGATGTATCATAATGGACATGTGTCCTTCACTGGGCTCATATCTCCTGATGATCTATCATAATGGATGTGTGTCCTTCACTGGGCTCATATCTCCTGATGATCTATCATAATGGATGATGTATCATCCACTGCCCTCTTCCAGACTCCTCTGTCCCCTCCAGACTCCACTCTCCTCCCACCAGACTCCTCTCTCCTCCCCAGACTCCACTCTCCTCCCTCTAGACTCCTTTGTCCCCTCCAGATTCTACCATTCTCTCTCCATACTCATCTGTCCTCTCCAGACCCATCTATCCTCCTCCAGACTCTTCTGTCCTCCTCCAGACTCCTCTGTCCTCTCCAGATGCCTCAGTCCCCTTCCAGACTTCTCTATCCCCTCCAGACGCCTCTATCCTTCTCCAGTCTCCTCTGTACTTTCCAGACACTTCTGTCCTCTCCAGACTCTCTTATTCCCTTCTGATTCTTCTCTCCCCTTAGACTCCTCTGTTTCATCGTCCTCTGTCCCCCCCTCCTTCAGACTTCTTTATCCCATTCAGACTCCTTTATCCCCTTCAGACTTCTCTGTCCCATCTTAAGATTCCTCTGTTCCTTCTTCTCTTCTCACCTGTCCTCTCCAGACTCATATGTCCTCTCTAGACTCCTCTCCAAACTCGACTGTCCCCTTCAGACTCCTCTGTCCTCTACAGACTCCTCTCTCCTCTCCATACACTTCTCTCCTCCTCCAGACTCCTCTCTCCTTTTCCAGACTCCTCTGTCACCTCCAGACTCCTCTGTCCCCATCCAGATTCCTCTGTCCTCTCCAGATTCCTCTCTCCTCCTCAAGACTCCTATGTCACTTCCAGACCACTCTGTCACCTCTAGACTCCTCTGTCTCATCCAGACTCCTCTGTCCCTCCTCCAGATTCCTCTCTCCTCCTCCAGACTCCTCTAAACCCTCCAGACTCCTCTCTCCTCCTCCATACTGCACTGTCCTCTTCCAGACTCCCCTGTCACCTCCAGACTCATTCAGGACTCCTCTGTCCCTTCCTCAAAAATCCTCTTGCAGCAGAATATCTCCTGAGGTTGAATACATTGGGCATGTTGCCCCATCATTCTTCTCTCAACACCCACCATTGTGGTGAGGTCAGTGCACTTCTATAAACAGCAGCCAGTGATAGATGTCTTACATTCTTCCATGGTGTCTAGAAAAATCTATAGAGTATTTGGTCTAATGGTTTTATGGTTGATAAGGTTGAAAAAAAGACTCAAGTGATAACCCCACTGTGCTGCACCAGAAGAAGCAGAAACTCCTGAGGCAGATGCCATGCCCTGTTGTTGGGGAAAAATTCTATCCTGACGCTTAATCTGGCAGTGAGAAGAGTCCCTGGACCAATGTCCCATCTCCAGAATCCAGAGCCCTTAATCTGAAGCAATATAAGGTTTTATGAAGTCAGCCCTTCCAGAATTTATCAATGACTCCATCATCACAACCTCCTGTGGCCTTGTGGGATGGTGGAACAGCCTCATTGTGTTCACCCCCAAGTAAGATCCCGTGTGTAATTAGTGATCGCAAATTATCCTGTTGCATTCTGCTGTTTGGCCACAATATTTCACTGTTTTGAGAATCTAACATATCTATAATAGATGATAAAACATGTGATTCGGACTTGTCATGTGACAGAGAGACAAGGGAGCAGCAGACATTTTGCAGAGGAGAAGTGAAGAGACTGAGAGATCAGAGGACAAGCCTTGAGTACGGTTCTGCTTAGTTCTTCTGCCTTCATTAACTGTGATTGGCTCCTGTTGGGAGAGGAGAGTTCTGCTGGCTGCGTTGATGCTGTTGACAAGGAAATCACTGTGACGGGACGGACATTCTGCAGGATCCAGGAACGGAGAGCATTGACTGCCATTTTGGATATCAGACTGCGACGAAGAAGACCCTCAATCCCAGGGCGGTGACTGTCTGCAACTACAAGGTAGACCTGGGTCGATAGCGTGCACACCAACTTGTCTAGAACTATTACCAGGACTCTAGATAGCTTAGTTAGGGCCAGAGTTGGTGCCAGACCATAGGTGACTATTCAGGAACGGTTCCTGATCTGGGACATTGAAGAGGGCTTGACTTCAGTACTATTACAATTGCAACCTGTTCACCTGTTATACTCTGAATGCTATCTATCTTTTGGGAATAGTGGGTATAGTTAATTAGGTCGTAAGCTGCTGTGCTACACCGCGAGCGCGCCTTTGAACTGCACTACACTCAACTGTTCCTGTTTTGTATGGTATTAAGAGTTAAATGACGGTTGACCTTTCTGAGGTCGTTGGTAGGTAAACGTATATACTCCCGGCCGTGCGCTGTGTAGCACAGGGGCCTTGCTCACATCTTAGTACATGTGTTTTTGGGGAAATTGTTAAGCATACTTTTCTGGCAAGTTCAGTAAACCATACCTTTGGTTGAATTGGTGTTGGAGTCGTTTTCCTCATTCGTGACTGCGCTGTATTGTGGGAAGCCCACCCTGCTACATGGCTTACAGCCCCATGCTCCAGAGTATTACTGCATAGCTACCGTAAAGAATCTTCATCTGTGATGATGGTGAATCCTTCTCCTCTAGGCATAGAGGACGCCCACTACAGACTGAGAAATAAAGGACGCCCACTACAGGCTGAGAAATAGAGGATGTCTCCTACAGACTGAAGAATAGAGGATGCTCCTACAGGTTGTGGAGAAGAGGATGCCCTCTATGGACTGAGAAGTAGAGGATGACCCCTACAGGCCAAGATGTTAAAGGTCACCAGATATCTCAGTTCTGTCCAGTCACATTTCTGTACATTGTAATCCCATTATTTCACCATACCTAAAGAGGTTTTTCCATCTCTAGTTTTAGATCGGAGGATGGGTGTAAACTTGTTACAAACCGGCCTCAGACAATGGGAGATCTAGATAAAGATGAGCACAAGTGCTGCCATCACCCCATTTTCTGGGGCCGGCTTGTAGCAGGTTAATAGCTGACCTCAAGACTAAGAGATGGAAAAACTCTTCAATAACCCCAATGTCTTATGACCTGCCCTGTACTGCAATCTACTCAATCCCTTAATTACCTAAGTCGGATCCTCTGTACCAGCTCCAACTCAGCTTTGTACTTCTTATACAAAGGGGCCAGTACTATACATAGTATCCCATGTATGGCCTCCACTAAAAACCTGTTTCCTTTATAAGATCCACAGGTGTCAGTTTCCTAGTTTATGCTTGGGTAGTTGAAGTCGCCCATAATAACAACCTCATTGTGATTAGCTGCCTCATCTATTTGCCTGAGGAGTACATCTTCCATGGTTCTGTTATATTTGGGGGTCTATAGCAGACCCCTAGTAGAATTATATTATTGCTATTACCCCCCCATGTATATCTACCCACAATGACTCCACTGCTCATTCCCTGGATCTATATCTTCCCGCAGTGTTGGCTTCAGATAGGATTTTACATAGAGACAGACACCTCCCCCCCTTCCGGATTTTAAGGTCTCTTCTAAATAAACTGTAACCCTGTAAGTTACTCGCCTAGTCATAGGTCTCATCCAGTCATGTCTATAGGGATCATCCAGCTGTGTCTATAGGGATCATCCGGCCGTGTCTATAGGGATCATCCAGCCATGTAAAGGGATCATCGAGCCACGTCTATAGGGATCATCCAGCCGTGTCTATATGGATCATCCAGCCATGTGTATAGGGATCATCCAGCCGTGTCTATAGGGATCATCCAGCCATGTCTAAAGGGATCATCCAGCCCTGTCTATAGAGATCATCCAGCCGTGTCTATAGGGATCATCCAGCCATGTCTACAGGGATCATCCAGCCGTGTCTATAGGGATCATCCAGCCATGTCTATAGAGATCATCTAGCCATGTCTATAGGGATCATCCATCTAGGTCTCAGTTATCCCCACTATGCCATGTTTTTCTTCAGCAATAAATTATTTAAGTTCACATATCTTGTTGGTCAGACTCCTAGGATTGCTCGTCTGCAATTTAGAGTTTTCTTTGGCTTCGTTATCTTAACCCTGTCCTTATTAACTATTACTACTCCTCCTCCACCCCACCCCCTAATTTATTACTAGTTTCCAGCCCTCTACCTTCACTATCTTGCGCTATATGTGTAGTTACCCCCCTATAGTCCATAGTTAAAAATTCCTCTAACTTCCTGGCCATTTTGTCCCCAATACAGCTGTCCTCTCCCCATTTAGGTGCAGACGTCCCTCGCACATAGTCTGTAGCCAAGACACAAGTCAGCCCAGTTCTCCAAAAACCCAAATCCCTCTTTCCTACACCAATTTCTGAGCTCCTTCTTCACCTCTCTGATCTCCCGATGTCTCTGTGGAGTGGCCTGTGGTACAGGTAGGATTTCTGAAAATATTACCTTGAAGGTTGTAGCCTTGAGCTTTTGGCCAAAATCCCTGAAATCCTTTTTAAAGAAACTCCACCTACCTCTAACTTTGTCATTGATGCCAATGTGCACCATGACAGCTGATGATGTATCATAATGGACATATGTCCTTCACCAGGCTCATATCTCCTGATGATGTATCATAATGGATGTGTGTCCATCACCGGGCTCATATTTCCTGATGATGTATCATATGTGTGTCCTTCACTGGGCTCATATCTCCTGATGGGCTCGTATTTACTCCAGTGGTAAAATAAACCAATCCAGTCACAATGCAAATTATTTGCAAGTGTCTATGACATGGAAATGATGAATGGAATTACCCTAAAACAAAATCAGTCAAAGTCAAGTCAAATTTGACAGCAAAATCATATAAGAGAATATATTTGGAGAAAAAATTCATTGCTCAGAGACCTTGATCTTCTCTAGCTGATAGCTTTCTCGAGTAATCATGGACATAAATGCAGATCTCATCGCATCCTTATTGTTCTACATTAGCATTTCATGTTCTGGAATATTCCTCGGTGTCTTCATCTCAGTCGCGAGCTACCGAACCTGGTTGAGGGATGGAGTCCAGCGTCCCCAGGGTCTCCTGCTCTTCACTATTGGATTGTCCATTGCAATTTTTGAAGGTTTTCAGCTTGGCATTGATGTGTCTACGTATTTCTGGGCTCTGGATTTCTTGTCCTTCTTTATGTGTATAAGTTACCTGTATTGTGCGTACACAGTCTTTTTCTTCTTCATTATGTGTCAGACCTCGCTGCTGTGTGGCTTCTACTGTATTAAACTTGTCTCCTTCCAGCACTTCAGTGTCCTGAGGTCGAGGATGCTTTCTATGTTTCCCAGAATAATAGCTGGCACTGTGGTGCTGTTCAGTTTAGCACTGGTCTTATTGTTCGGTGCCGTCATCATCTCAGCCTCTGTAGATAACACTTTCAATAGCACTTCCTGTATGAGCAAAAATTACACCTACGATGACCATGTACTGGTCATATCACAAGGATTCAGCATTATGTTGTACCTACCGCTGTGCCTCATCCTGGTGTTTTTGAGCTGCACGGTCAGCATCCTGTTCCAGTACATACGGAGGATGCGGAGAACATCCAGCCTGGACCAATCCCACCTAGAAGCCCACACTGAAGCAGCCAAGACCATGGTCCTACTACTCGCACTGAATGCATCATTTCTTGTGTCCAAAGGGATAACAGATTGGTACACTCCAAACTATCTTTGGTATTGGTTTCATGTTGCCATATATTATTGTTTTTTCCCCCTTCAGGATCTTATTTTAATCCTCAGAACAAAGAAACTATGTAGTAACTTTATCTGTTGTCTTCACAGACAAAGCTCATAGAAGATGTCACCGTAATAAGTGTAATGTGACCATAATAAGTGTAATGTGACCATAAAACAGAACATGCCTGATGGTGGACATCAGATGTAAATATAAGTGGTTGAGGCTGTCCTGTCCTTGGTTGTGTCCTTACATTTTATTAATATCTTTATCTCAGAGACTTTATCTTCTTGTCTTCCACGATGTAACAAAAAACACAATTTGACTAACAAAACAGATGATTTATAATCTCTAAACTCAGTAGAGAATGAACAGAGGCTTTTAACAAATTTCTTGATCCCCTTTTGGTGGTCTACCCCTTAGATAGCAGTCACAGGACAGTCATTCCTTTATGACCCTCTAGTACACATGGACACTTGACTCAGTAGAGCATACAATTCTCTTCATTGAGGCTGCTGGCAGACTCCACTGTCCCCCTCCAGATTTTACTCACCCGTTTCTAGACTCACCTGAACTCCCTCCAGACCAATCTATCCCTCTGAAGAAACATCTTTCCCCATCCAGACCCTTTTCTTCCCTCCAGACCCTTCACTTCCTTCCAGACTCTTCTATTTTCCTCCTTCAGACTCTCCTGTCCTACCTCCAGACTCCTCTGTCTTCCTCTAGACTCCTCTGTCCTTCTTCAGACTCCTATGTCCCCTCCAGACTCGTATGTTCTCCTCCAGATTCTTTTTCCCCCTCCAAACTCATCTGTCCTCCTAGACTCTTCTGTCCTTCTCTAGTCTCCAATTTCCCCCTCAGTCTCTTCTGTATCCTCCTCTAAACTCTTCTGTCTCTGCCCGACTCCTCTGTCCAGACTCCTTTGCCTTTCCAGACAGCTCTGTCCTCCTCCAGACTCCTCTGTCACCTCCAGACTCCTCTGTCCTCTCTAGACTCTTCTGTCCTCCTCCAGACCCATCTTTGCTTCACCTCTTCTGCCCTCCCTCAGTTTCCTCTGTCACCTTCAGACTCCTATTTCTCCTCTAGATTGCTCTGTCCTCTCCAGACTCCTCTGTCCCCCTCCAGACTCCTCTATCTCATCCAGATCCAACTTTCCCACATTCAAACCCCTTTGACCTCTTCAGACTCACCTGTTCCTTCCTCCAGACCCTTCTGTCCTCCCTCCAGATTCCTCTGTCCCCTCCAGACTTCTCTATCCTCCTCCAGACAGATCTGCCTCCCTCCAGACTCTCCTGTCCCATTCAGATACCTCTTTCCCCTTTCAAACCTCTTTGCCTCCTTCTGTCTCCCCTGTTCACTCTTCAAGACTCTTTAGTCCACTTCAAACTCCTCTGCCCGCCTCCAGACACCACTGTCCCTTCCAAACTCATCTGTGCACCCCTCAAGAATCCTCTGTATCCTCTACAGGCACATTTGTCCCTTCCAAACCCCTCTGTCCTCCTCCAGGCTCATCTGCCTCCCTCCAGACTCTCCTGTCCCATCAGACCCCTCTTTCCACATTCAAACCCCTTTGACCTCTTCAGACTCCCCTGTTCGCTCCTACAGTCAAATCTGTCCCCTCCAGATACCTCTTTCATCCTCTAGACTTCTCTGTCTTCCTTACAGACTTCTCTGAGCAGAAAGTCTGTTATCCTTACTCACTGGGAAGTGGCCGGTAGCGAAATAAGCTCTGCAGATCCGTAGAATTAACCAAATAAAGAAAAATAGGCGGCACTCTATGGATTCAAATAGTTCATGAGTTGATTTGCAAAATGTTATTATTCCATTAATAATTATCAAAAATGATAATTAAAACATTTTTTGTCCGGCTTCACAATTAATAATATATTCCAAATTGACAGTTCATGATTACAGACTCCATTTGGCTACGTTTTGGTCCGATTTGGGACCTTTTTCAATGGTCTCCTGTCTGTGTGTTATATTGTCTCAGCCGGAATATATTGTGCATTGTGAAGCCGGGCAAAATTTTTATTTGTAATTATGATTTTTGATAATTGTTAATGGAATAATAACATTTTGCAAATCAACTCATGAACTATTTGAATTGATAGAGTGCCGCCTATTTTTCTTTATTTGGTTTGACAAATTTTAGTCTGGCACCTACACTAACCAGTGCCGAGGACATTTCAGATATTATAGTGAATCAAATGGAGACAGTTTAAGTAGAACTGTAACGGTTGAGCGGGTAAAGAGGGTAGTGGACCCACTGGACCACTGCCGGGCTTGCTCCGAGGGGGCGTACCTAAGTGGCCATCGGGCATCTTCACAGAGCCTTTGATGGTAAGGATGGCTACCCCGACGGCTGCCAGGTGCGACCTCAGAGCAGTCCCCAGCAGTGGCAGCTGATCAGACAGGCCAGAAGTGCCAAAGCAAGGCACCAACAGAATAGGAACAAACATAAGGCAGACTAGATATGTATACGTGCAGGTACAAACAAAGACAGGACAAAACAGATGCCAAACAGGAGGATTAAAGGAACAATACATAGACAGACTGAAAACAACACCAAGAACAAGAAGAGACTAAAGCTAAACTCAGGCAAGGAACCAAGGCACGACCAGGGCAGGAACACATGCAGAGAACAAGGCAAGGGAACTCACAGACAAAGACACAGACACAAGGAGACCAACATAGAGACTAACCAAATATAGAGGATACCACAAGGACACAAACAAGACAGCGTGTGCACACCGCACTGCTAACAGACAAGATCAGAAACCACACAGCAACAGACAACAACAAGAGACACCATGCAACATCATGAAACAACATGCAACAGCAAGGATCAGGCAAGGAGTGTTGAAAGGAGCAGGCTTATAAACCCACAGGTGGAAGGGGATTGGTAGAGGAAGCCCAACAACGCTGCACACTGTGGGAATAAAGGAAGGAAAGATGTGGCCGCCGCCCTCTATAGAGCAACAAGGAATAGGGCAGCAGCCAAGATGGAGGAGCAGCATGGCCAGCACGGGAAAGACGCACAGCAACCGCAGGCAGGCAAGCAGCAGCGTCAGGAACGCACACGGCGACAGCAGAGGCCGCGGCGAAGGACAGGAACGCAGCATGGACCGTGACAAGAACAAACAACCAGCAAAAGTGGTTTCACATGTGGTTAATGGTAGACAAATAAAGAGGGAAAAAAGGTGTATTTAAGGTAGACGAATAAAAAAAAGGGAAAATTTGAGTGTGCAACCACAATTTCAACAACAGCATTAAAGGGGATGTATCGCTTCATCAGTTCGGCTGTTTTCTTGTAGCTTGATTTTCTCAGTTCCTGAAATCCAGGGGCTTTTCTTCCCCTCCCAGCTGGGTGTTTCTTAAATGAAGGGGAATGACATCATCCCCCCTTTACTGTTCATGCTTGCTCCTGAGTCAGTGTCCCCCTCACCCTGTCTGTCTAAGTCCACATGTCACTGTGTAGTTCTTCTCTCTATGCAGTCTTATTTTGTAAGAGCTGTTTACATACCACAGGCCTGCATTCAGTCTAGACAGTCTTCTATGAACTCAGAGCACTAACCTCTTCTCCTCTCACAGCTGGAGGTTTGTTACAGTTGAATCCAGTCTTCTATGAACTCATCGCAGCACAGAATGTTTACCCGCAGGAACATTAGGCACCGAGGCACAATTCTGCTGTTTTCTGATTGTAGAAGCAGCTGCAGTGTCACTGTGCTTCTGCTGGCTATGCAGAGTGAAATTGTTACTGGCCCCTAATTCTGAGTGAGAGAGGCAGGTATGTGTGCTCCCGTGAATATGACCGGGGGCCAGACAGAATGTAAATTCGTAGAGCCGTTAGCCAATTAAATGAAAGGAGGAGGAATCTGACCGGCACTGGGGAACAGTGTTTACACAAAACGAAGATAAGGGTGACAGTGAAAACAAGACAGCTCTGCTAATGACATCCAATTGCAAAGTTGCTTGTTTTCACTGTCCCCTTATTCTGAAGACCATTTAATGAAATTATACAACCCATTTAAAAATTCAAAGAATATTTTAATATAATGTACATTATCTTTCTTAAAACAAATAACAAATATATATTTTTAAAAATGCAATAAAAAAATCTCATTTATGACATGTGATATGGCATCAATAGATTAAAAATAAATACCAAACATCTGTTGATGTGTTAAAATTTTAAAGAGAATCTTTAAAGGGGTTTTGCCACCATGTAATGTTGACGTGGGATCCTCCAAAATGGGTATTTAATCACTTTTCTAAATATATGTGATTACAAAAAGTGAAGATTCTTAAAGCTACAGCATTTCTTAATCCCCCTTAGTTACCTGAAAGCTTCCACTAGACACGACCAGAGGAGCTGACAGGCCGCGCTTGCATGAAACACTTCTTATCTGATGACAGGGGAAATGAATGAGCTTTTAAGGGACAGGGAAGAAAGTGCAGTGTATGAGTCTGTGTCTTGCTGTATTGAGAATCCACTGTTGTACTGTTATTATTTCAGTTAAGTTTTGAGACGCTCCCTTATTCCTCACTCGTTGCTCATCCCCTCCCTCTTTCCCCTGCAGCCTTCATGACTCAGCATGATTTGCTTATATTCTACTCCCGTGCTGATAAGAGGTAAGTAACTGGCGTCCTCGCAAATCCCCTTTAAGTCTAAATTTTAAGGAGAAATATTAATGCTAATTGTAACATGATTATGACATATTTACAAAACATGTGATTAGCAGAAATAACGTAGGATAATATGGGAGGATGCTACAAAGCATACAAGGACGGGAGCCTAGACAGAACAAAACGGTCCACTGTTCGGAAGTGACGTAACAAATTGTTAGGTTTGGAAACCACAAAGACTACAAGAACTATAAATACAAATACAGGAGCTCTGAAGACTCATAGTCAAAGGATGTGTTATCTAATCAGAAGTAACATCAGGAGTTCTTTGGTTTAGGGAGCAGAGAAAACTACAGGAACTACAAATACGGAGGCTCTACTAAGTCAGGGATCGCAAAGAGCTTTGGACCAAAACAGAAAAAAATAGCGGCTTGGAAGGAATTAAGAACATTCCCAAAAATATTTGAATATTTCTATGACCCACTGGTTGGGTTCTTTACATTCATACAAACAAATTGAATAAAAAAAGTAATAAATAAGGACATAATGTGGATTATTGTAGCATCTCTGTGATCTTATTGTGTCCTGGAGGGGATACACAATGGAGCTGGTAAATCCAGAAAATGTCCCCTTTACACAGGACTTGAAATCTCTTTGGAATATGATCAGGGATGTGGTCTATGGGGGTGATGGCAATGACTGAAGGATCTCCATGATGATATTCAGCTCAGTGTCTTGACACAATGGGAAGGGGAAATTTTCTATTTATATCTGTGCGATGGGCATTCATTCGTTGGTGAAGATTTTGTATAGTGCGCTCAACCTATTGCAAATTACAAGGACATTGTAATAAATAAATGACGTATTCTGTTTGACAAGTGAGGGTGAATTTAATGTCCAACACTTCCTTGGTTATCATGGAGTAGAAAGATTATCTCTTGTGTGTGATATTTAAACATGTAAAGCAGTGGGGCCTTAGGCATTAGACACTTCCTTGTGGGGGAGTTTTTTTCTTATTTTTTTTATTTTGGCGAATCCTGCTCAGGGCCACCATGTTTTTCAAGGTAGTTGCCCTATGAAAGTTGATGGGGGTGTGGGTTTAGGTAAAATGACAGCTACATGTGGGTCATTTAGTAATCTAGACTGGTGATTTTTAAGCATTTTCCTAATTTCAGTATGCCCCGAACAATAGCGAGTAATTAAATTACGATTTTTTATTTTTAGGAGATGACGTTTTATTATGATTATTTTTGAAGTTATTTGTTTCTCTGATTTTAGTTTTATTTGAGCTTATACGGGATTCTGGTGTTAGAAGGCTACTTTTTTTGGATTGTTCCTGAATAATTGATTTAAGATATTTTTTTTTCAGTCTCTTTGCTATAACAGAGGATTGAATAGGGATATCTTTGTCATTTGTGCAGTTTTTCCTAATTCTCCTCATTTGGCCAAATGGTAATAATAATAATAATAAAAATAATAATCTTTATTTATATAGCGCCAACATATTCCGGAGCACTTTACAATTTGGAGGGTGTAGGTACAGACAAAAGAAATACATTGCACAATGAAAAGCTACTTACAGATGGTGATGGTGGTTTTCCATTGTTTGTGGTGTAGACTATTCTAAATAGCTGTTTGAATCTACTTCTTTGAAAAAGGTTGTGGTGATATATTTATTGTTTTGTTTTTTAATTATTAGATCTAAAAAGTCGAACCTGATGTTACTTATTTTAAGGTAAAAAGGTTATACCCCAAGAGTTGTTGTTAAGAGTTTCCACACATTTTACTGCTCCATCCTGTGTTCCATCCCATGTTAGGAACAAATCATCAATTAATCTTTTATAGACTATGATCTCATTCATAATGTCTGGATTTTGGTATATATGCGCATCCTCGAATTTCCCCATCAATAAATTTGCATGCGAAGGAGCGTATCTAGTACCCATTGCCGTCCCTCTGTGTTTGTTTGTAGACTTTTTGATTATACAGAAAATAGTTATTGTTGAGAACGTATTCCAATATTTTTTGTGGTTGTGATAAGGATTTATCTAGATTAATGTAATGTGATGTGCATTTAAGGCCAAGTGCATGGGAGATATTGCTATATAAGGTCGTCACATCTAAGGTAAAAAGCCATTGTTGTGGTTGGCATAATGCAGTTTGTAAAATTTTAAATAAAGAGTCCTTAAGGTTTATAGGAAGTCACATGACATACTCTGATAAAGAGAGATCTATGTAATGAGACTGGTTGTTAGAGACACTGCCTATACCTGCTATAATGGGATGTTCTGGTGGTGCTATGAGACTGTCGTATATTTTGGGTAAATGGTAAAAATGCGGCTTGTTGGGCACAGGAATCATAAGGAATCTCTTTTCATCCTTTTTGATGAGCTTTATTAATTATATCTTTTAATTTTTTGTGAATTTGGGGAATAAGATCTCCTGAAATAATGGTATAGTATGAATTATCACAGAGGATGTTTTCTTTTTCATAGTTAAAAAAATCCATGACTACTCTGCCTCCTCCTATATCAGCAGCTCTGGTGACTATTTCATCATTTTTTGCAATGACTTAGTAGCTTAGAATTCTTTTTTGTCAGATTCTTGTGTTTATTTCAATTTTTCTTTTTATTTGAAAGGTTTTGAAAGTCTTCTATTACCAAATCCTTAAAGGTTTGAAGATGGTACACATGGAGGTAGTAGGATAAAATTTGGAGTTTCTTCTGAAATCTCCTTTCTTCGGTTCTCTTTCTAGAGTTTTCTCATCTTCCGCAGTGGATTTTGGATTATTTTTCTGCATTATAGAGAAGTGTCTGCTAAGTGTTTTTTTTCAAACAAAACAATGGAAGTCTAAAAAGATTTTTCATAAGGATTTAATTAATATTTAAATACATTGAATATACAGGTAGTTTTTGAAAAGGTTTGGTCCTCTATAGCTCGCTCCAGCCTCTTTTGTTGTTGAATATGTTTTTGTTTGCCTCTTCTACTCCCTTTCTTTTTCTTGTTGAGAGTAAGTATGTATTTATGCAGCGAAACTTGAAGGTCAATGTTGACAACGGGTTGCTGGAATCCCTGGGTAGTTCTAAAGAAGGGACTGTGGCATATTGCCCTGATCTAGAGTTGTCTACTGCTCTAGGGTTAAGTAATAAAAGTTCTTGTATAAGCGATTCGTGATGTATCTGTACTGATACTTTAGTATGATTTGGAACTGTAGATTCTGAATTAATAAGAGGAGGATAACACTGATTGGTAGTTGGAGATTCCTCTGTGTTGTGTACAGTGAGTGTAGATTGATCTAATGGGAAGGAGGGAGCATTAAATGGTACTGGAGAGGTTGGTATAGCTCTTGGAGAGGTTGGTGTAGCTCTGGGGGAGGGTGGTATAGCTCTTGGAGAGGTTGTTGTAGCTCTTGGAGAGGTTAGTGTAGCTCTCGGGGGTGGTATAGCTCTTGGGGAGGGTGGAATAACTCTTGGAGAGGTTGGTGGAGCTCCTGGAGAGGTTGATGTAGCTCTTGGAGAGGTTGGTGTAGCTCTGGGGGAGGGTGGCATAGCTCAGGGGGTATAGCTCGAGAAGAGATGTGTAACGGGTGAGCGGGTAAAGCGCATAGTGGACCCACTGGACCACAGCCGGGCTTGCTCCAAGGGGGAGTAACTAAGCGGCCGTCGGGCATCTTCACAGAGCCTTTGATGGTAAGGATGGCTTTACATGACAGCTGCCAGGTGCGACCTCAAAGCAGTCCCCAGCAGTGGCAGTTGACTAGACAGGCCAGAAGTGCCAAAGCTAGGCACCAACAGAATAGGAACAAAGATAAAGCAGACTAGGTACAAATATGTGCAGGTACAAACAGACAAAGACAGGACAAAACGGATGCCAACCAGGAGGATTAAACGTAAGACAAAGGAACAGTACATAGACAGACTGGAAACACTAAGAACATGAACAGAGACCAGCAGAGACTTAAGCTAAACTCAGGCAAGGAACCAAGGCACGACCAGGGCAAGATTACAAGCAGAGAACAAGGCAAGGAAACTCACTGACAAAGACACAAGGAGAACAACATAGAGACTAACCAAATATAGAGGATACCACAAGGACACAAACAAGAGAGCGTGTGCACACCGGACTGCTAACAAACAAGATAAGAAAACACACAGCAACATCAGCACAACATGAGACACTAACAACGCAACATGACACAACATGCAACAACAAGGATCAGGCTGGGAGTGTAGGGAGAAGCAGGCTTATAAACACACAGGTGGAACGGGATTGGCAGAGGAAGCCCAACCCCGCTGCACACTGTGGGTATAAAGGAGTGGAAGATGTGGCCGCGGCCCTCTATAAGGACAAGGAATTAGGGCAGCAGCCAAGATGGAGGTGCAGCAGGGCCAACATGGGAAAGCCGCACAGAAACCACAGGTAGGCAAGCAGCGGTGATAGGAACGTACACGGTGACAGCAGAGGCCTTGGTGAAGGACAGGAATGCAGCACGGACCGTGACAAGATGTCTGATATTCGCTTTCTACGCAGTCAATAGTTAAATCTACATTCTGTGTTCTGACAGGAGTGCATGGAATTTCTAGGGCCAGTGTCTTTCATGTAGAGTTTTGTTAAATCCAGAAGTTATCTGATTGGAGATAGTCAGATGTTGAAATATCAGAAGGATTAAGCAGGACGGCTACGTTGGAGGTAGGTAAAGAGGTAGCAGAAGTCTTTTTTAGATCTAAGAAGGTTTTTGGTTTGGTCGTCCTATTTCTGAAGACTGAATTGACAGGATATGTGGCGTTTTTAAACTTATTTTTGCCCAAAAACTTTTTAGTGCTCTTGTCTTTATTAGTGTTGAGCGATTTTTATCGACAAAGTTGAAATCGGCAAGGTTTTTATGGTGATCGAAATTTCCAGATCAGCGATAATTAAGGTAAAATCTTGCATCATCTATTAAAAAACCCCCTTTTTGGGCGTTTCCGAATTTTTTGGCGGCCAGAAAATTTCGATTACAGAAGAGCAGGGTGAGATGTGTGTGCGACGATGACGGGGATGTGATGGTTGCGATTGGCTGGAAAAACACATGACCCTTTTTACAAAAAAACAGCGTTTCCTGTTTCACCTAGGTCCTCGCGTCTTAGGGAAAGGGACCTGCGCTCTGCCTGTCCAAACACTCACGAAATTACTATTTGCACAGAGAAACCTCTACTTAGCTGTGACCCTTCCAATGTAGTTTTATTTAAAATTTGAAGATTTTATGAGTTAGCTGAAATTTTAAAGCAGCCAACCCGTTAAATCACGGGGGGAACAAAGGGGGGCCCCCGCGGGGAACACAGCAAGCTCTTTTTAAAGAACACGGAAAAGTTCACCAAGCTTAGTTAGAATTGTATTTGGAAAATCTTTATTAAACAGTTTGCTATTTTAAATATTTTCCCGGATTTGGGGGAGCCTGAACTTATATTGGATACACATATTTTTAGTAACGCAGGCCTTTGTTAGGTGCAAAACTCCATTTTTTTTATCGTATACATTTCAGTATTTTCAATTTAATTTTACCCATTACACCGTTCGTTTTAATATCCCCCTTGCGTTAAATTACAATCCACAAACTTGTGTCAGACAGGATGTTTTTAAAAAATACCGTGTATCGACGAAAACATCCAGTTACGTGTTTTTTGACTTTTTTTCGCACCCCGCAGTTCTTGCGCAGCATACTAAATCTTAAAACAGCAATTCTAATTTCCCACAAATTGAAAGGGCAAAAAAAACCCCTTTATTATACCAAAACATAACTTTTCGTGTTTTTTGACTTTTGCGCACCCGCATTGTTCATTGACGCAGCATCTACGTAAATCTTAAAACAGCAATTCTATATTCACCACAGGTGAATTGAAAGGTGCAAAAAATACCGTGTATCATACGAAAACATAACAGTTACGTTTTTTTTGACTTTTGCACACCCAGGTTTGTTCATTGACGCAGCATCCACGTAAATCTTAAAACAGCAATTCTATATTCACCACAGGTGAATTGAAAGGTGCAAAAAATACTGTGTATCATATGAAAACATAACAGTTACGTGTTTTTTGACTTTTGCACACCCAGCATTGTTCATTGACGCAGCATCCACGTAAATCTTAAAACAGCAATTCTATATTCACCACAGTTTAATTGAAAGGTGCAAAAAATACCGTTTATTATACCAAAACATAACCGTGTTTTTTGGACTTTTGCCCAGTCCAGATTTGTTTGATAGACTCCTTGCAGTTAAATTTGAATCCAGGAATTTTGTTTTGATTAGAGGGATTTGAGAATAGCTGTGATTTGCCGTCTTTTAATAAGAGACTTTCCAAAACTATTCCATACCTTCTCAAATTTTATATTTTCTGGACATGGAGCAAAATGCAGGTGGTAAGCGAGCAAAGAGGGGGTAGCACAGGAGGTAGAGGTAGGAGAGAAGGTGCTCCTTCCAGTGTTGGCGACAACACGCATGCCAGCGGATCGTCAGTTGCAGGACGTCAGGCCTGTCATCGCTGGGTCAGGGCCCTGTGAATCTAAGTAACGAACATCGTCGCCAATCTGTCCTTCAGTGGTTAATGCAACCTGCATCTAGCAGTCTTACCTCCTCGTCCTCGCAGTCACGGGCCACAAATGTCGTCATCATCATCGTCATGTGGTCATGCGGTTTTGGGGGTCATGATGTAGTCCAGGACAGGGATCGTCAATGTCCAGTTCAACTAAAATGGTGGTTCAAAGACTCCTTTTCTGGCACTTTTTAATCTTGGGTCAGACAGGTTTAAGCGTCATGCTTTGGCCCAGGACAGGTATAGTCAATGTCCGTGAAACTGAAATGGTGGTTGAAAGACTCCTTTTTCCGGCACTTTTTAAATGTGGGGGTCATGCAGGTTTGGGGCTCATGCTGTGGCCCAGGACAGGTATTTTCAATGTCCAGTTCAAGTAAGATGATGGTTCAAATCATACTGCCTTCTGTCTCTTTTCAATTTGTGGGTGATGCAGGTTTAAGGGTGTAACGGTCGGGCGTTGACAAACGTATGTCGAAGCGTCGACCGCTGATATCCGGGTGTGGATCCTCAGGGCCCACCGCGGGCGCAGATGGTGAGTGCAGGCAGTGGGTAGCCGAAGTGCAGGTCCGAGTAGCGGGCGGAGGAGTGTAGACAGGGCACTGCAGATGTAGCCGTAAAACGTACACACAGTCCAGGAGTAGCTGGGGAACTGATGGCACAGTCCAGGATGATACCAGGCTACTGTTAGTAACAGGTAAGCAGGTAGACGGCAACTGGAGCAGCGGCAGGTGTACAGCAGGAAGCGATGAACGCGCAGGAACCGTATGACAAGGCAGCAGCAGTACAGCAGCCAAGGGGGTCAAGCTCTAGTGCTGGATACAACAACGAACTGACTCAGAAGACAGGGGGAAGTTCGTTATATAGCCAGAGGTCAGGGGTCACTTAACAGGAACAGGAACACTGTGTCTTTAAATATGGTGCAGGGGCCGCGCGCGTGCCCCTAGAGGAGCACGTGTGCACACAGATGCCAAGAGCTGGAGGAAGCACAGGTGAGAGACCAGAGCCAGGGACACCAGAGGATGTCGCAGCAGCAGCTGGGCCACAACCGACACGGGCACGCTGCGTGTCCATAGCAGGGACCGCAGCGTGAACCGTGACAGTACCCCCCCCTCCTTAAGCCCTCCCCTCCGGGCTAGCCGGGTACCCACAAAACAGCTAGGGGTAACCACTTCCTCCTCGGTATCCCAGGAACTGTCGTCAGAGGAGGTGTCCAGAGAGTCCCGGGTAACTTCTTGGACCTGGTGAGAAGCAGAAACAGTAGGCAGGGGGAGGGGTGGGTGGGAGTCAGAGGTGTCTTTGCAGACCAGAGGCTCTTCTTGCACACATGGTTCTTCCATTGGCACAGCAGAACAAACGGACAGAGAAATGGGAGGGCAGGGCTGCTCCAGATGGGTGGGCTTGAGGCAGCGAGAGTGGCAATGCTTGCCCCATTGGACAACTTCGCCCGCTTTCCAATCCAGGGATGGGTTGTGAAGCTGGAACCACGGGAGCCCGAGCAGGACTGGGCAGATGAATTAGGCAGGATGTAAAAGGACAGATTTTCCTGGTGGGAACTGCCAACCTTTAAGGACACAGGCTGGGTACGGAACTGGACTGGCTCCTTCAGGATCTCCCCAATTGATGAAGAGAAACGTAGGGGCTTCTCTAGACGGGAGACAGGCAGACTGAACTTCTCCAGCAGAGACAGGTGGATAAAGTTCTCAGAGGAGCCGGAATCCAGCAAGGCAGGAACTTCATAGGCGGCACCAGACGAGAAACGTAGAGTGACCAGAGTGGTCAGACGAGGAGAAGAGGCATCTTGATACAGGGTCACTTCACCCACAACACCATGGCACTGGGGTGTCCGGGGTGCAGCTGGGCGGACTGGGCAGTTCTGCAGGTAATGCCGGGTACCACCACAGTACAGGCACAGATTTAAGCTGCGTCGACGGGTGCGTTCCTCTGTGGAAAGATGAGTGCGGTTGACTTCCATAGGCTCATCTTGGGTGAACGCAGGTGCCAGGCAGAGCTGAGTCGGGGTCTCAAGTAGGGGCATGGAGGCTTGCGAGGACGGGTGGACACTGGTTGTTGGCGAAGCTCTAACTCCCTCTCAGCAAAACGATGTCGATCCGGTAGCAAGAGCAATGAGGTCGTCCAGGTGGTAGGTAAGTCACGACCAGCCAACTCATCCTTAATGCGTCCATCGAGGCCCCCCAGAAGGCAGCAACGAGGCCTCGTTGTTCCAGGCAAGCACGGAGGCCAGGGACGGAACTGGATGGCATACTGGCCCACGGTGGAGTCGCCTTGATGGAACTGGAGCAGGGAAGAAGCAGCAGAAGTATTGCGCCCAGGTAGCTCGAAGGTCTTCCGGAAGGCATTAAGGAACTCCTGGAGGTCCCCTGTCAGCGGATCCCCTTTCTCCCACAGAGGTGAGACCCAGGCCAAGGCTTCACCTGAGAGCAGGCTGATGATGAAAGCCACCTTGGCACGGTCAGATGGGAACTGGTGAGCCAGGACCTCAAAGTGGATTGTGCACTGATTGAGGAAGCCGCGACAGGTATGGGGATCTCCGGAATAACGGGCAGGCAGAGGCAGGTGCAGGCTGGACTAGGTCATGACAACAGGAGGCGGAACCACAGCAGATGGCGGAGCAGTTGTAGGTGCCAATGCAGACACGACTTCATCCAGACGGGTGGTGAGCGTCTGCAGCTTCTGAAATAACTGCTCCAGATGAATGTCTTGACGGTTCACAACGGCTACTAGTTCAGGCAGAGTCACTCCGGCGGGATCCATATTGTATGGACAGTTCGTACTGTAACGGTCGGACGTTGACAAACGTATGTCGAAGCGTCGACCGATGATATCCGGGTGTGGATCCTCAGGGCCCACCGCAGGCGCAGATGGTGAGTGCAGGCGGTGGGTAGCCGAAGTGCAGGTCCGGGTAGCGGGCGTAGGAGCGTAGACAGGGCACTGCAGATGTAGCCGTAAAACGTACACACAGTCCAGGAGTAGCTGGGGAACTGATGGCACAGTCCAGGATGATACCAGGCTACTGTTAGTAACAGGTAAGCAGGAAGACGGCAACTGGAGAAGCGGCAGGTGTACAGCAGGAAGCGCTGAACGCGCAGGAACCGTATGACAAGGCAGCAGCAGTACAGCAGCCAAGGGGGTCAAGCTCTAGTGCTGGATACAACAACGAACTGACCCAGAAGACAGGGAGGAAGTTCGTTATATAGCCAGTGGTCAGGGGTCACTTAACAGGAACAGGAACACTGTGTCTTTAAATATGGTGCAGTGCCACGCGCGTGCCCCTAGAGGGAGCACGTGTGCACACAGGATACCAAGGAGCTGGAGGAAGCACAGGTGAGAGACCAGAGCCAGGGACACCAGAGGATGTCGCAGCAGCAGCTGGGACACAACCGACACGGGCACGCTGCGAGTCCATAGCAGGGACCGCAGCGTGAACCGTGACAAAGGGTCAGGCTGTGGTACAAGACAGGGATAGTGAATGGTCTGTGACTTTTTTTCTGTGACTTTTATAACCTAAGTGTGTTGCCTAAGATGTAGCACGTATCCATTTGACTGTTGTGGATGTTAATTTCAGCTTCTCCAGCCTTGTTTGGGTGTAATAATGAAGTGGGTGTTGCTCTCCCCATAGACTTTAATGGTAATCGCTCATAATCGATGCTCACTATCGAAAAACCTTATCGATAGCGGCCGACTATCGACTATCGATCGATCTCGATAGCCAACGCTATCGCTCAACACTAGTCTTTATTAAAATGTGATTTTGAGTTATTTTCCCTTGTTCATTGGTGTATCGGGTAGTTGGAAGTCCTCTTAGTAGGAGTGGAGTCACATTAGGGCGGGCATTTTTATTGTGTAATAATTTGGAACGTTGAAGTTGGGTGAACTAGACTCCTTGATGGACTTTGAATTTTGGCCAAGAAGAGGTCTTAAATATTTGGGTCAATTATATGAAGGGGGCTGTTTTCGAGATTTTTCGGATCTAGTCCGCTCTTTTGACGTGCCCAGGTCGGCGTTGTTCCGCTATTTTCAGCTCAGGCATGCCTGTTTCCAGCAGTTTGGTGGGGGCTGCATTAAATTGGATTGTGGACCTCTGGAAAAGATTGCCAGGAGGGAACAGCTTCAGAAACCTGTGTCTAGCTTTTATAAATGCATTATGGAGCTTCAGCCTTCTCCCCTAAAGAAATCGTTTGAGCGCTGGCAGGTAGATGTTCCGACTCTGGAGTCTCAGCACATGGAGGAGTTGGCGTCCACATGGAGGTTAACGGTTATTAGTGCAAGAGATCATCTGATACAAGCTAAGTGGCTACATAGGATTTATTTTACCCCAGTGCGTTTGGCCCAGATGGGAAGTCTGCCACATGCGTCTTGCACTAGATGTGTGAAGGGCTAGAGGCACATTGATGCATATGGTCTGGGATTGCCCCTTGATCCAGGGTTCTGGTCCGAGGTCCATAGGTTCCTCAATGAAAAACTGGGTTTTCCGGGGTTGTTTCACCAGAGAATAGTCTGCTGGGTTTGGTGGAGGATCTGGTCCCATCTAAGAACGAACGTCAACTGTATCGGTCATTAATGTTTTACGCAAGGAAATCTTTATTATTAAATTGGAAACCTCCCAAGGTGCCGTCCCTAACCCACTGGATCTGTCTGTCAACGCGGATTTACCCTTGTATAAAATTGACATATGAGGCTAGAGGGGTCCCAGAAAGATTTTTGGAAATATGGGGCCTGTGGCTGGAGGCACAAACAGTTTCACTTTGCGCTGCTGCTCGTCTGGAGCTCGGGCGTCGGAGGGATGAATGGGTATGAATGTGAAAGGTTGAGGATGATTGCTCTTTGGGATGACTGTCTAGGGTTATGGATGAGGGGTGGAATCCCAACTTGGGACTACTGCTATGTATTCTTTACCTCTGCAGCAGAAGAGTTATGGTTATAGTTTTGGCAAATCTGTATTTCTGACAGGGGGTAGTAAATTGCATTATTATTGTGCCTGAGATTGGGATGCTTCTCTGTATGCTGAATTGTATGAGTTTATTTTCTTGTAATTTGAAAATGTTTTAAAATAAAGACTTTTAAAAAAAAATAATTTGGAACGTTTCCTATTGATTAAATCAAATTTATATTTAGTGGCCCGGACGCTAATGTTATTCTCTAGTCATTTATAATCCCTATGATCCTTAAATATAAGGAGTTTATTACATAAAGTTTGAATTTCAGTATTAATATCTAAACACAAAGCAGTACGTTTCTCAAAAATCTATTTAAAAAGTTTCATAGAACATTCAGTAAGGATGTCATGCCAAAGGTTGCAGAACGTTCCATCATGTTGGAACGCAGGATTTAAGTGAATCTGCCCTTAGGCGTCAGTCCGGTTCTTTTTATATAAATGTCCAAAAACAGGGCATCAATTTGATGATGGATTTCAGCAAACATTTTGTTCTCAAGGTCTTTAAATAAATTAGTCATCCTTGCAGTATCCTCTTCCGTGACTGATCATCTGGCATCATTGCTGTTACATTCTACATTGGGTGGTTTAGATCTGAGCTGTTCAATGAGGTTTTTCCTTGTTGAATTTCTGCTCATGTAAGAGTTCATATTTAAAAACTAATGAGGGGCAGCTTAGGCGAATTGCACGGTTAGTAGTCAGTGAAGAAGCTGCAAAATAGAGAAAGAACAAACGCCACAAAGAGCGCCGCCTCGAGTGATACTGAGACTAATTGAAAGAAAATGTGGTGAGTATGTAACTGCTCACCTGGTTATGTTGTGCTTTGAGAAAGTAGGCACAGCTCCCCGTGTTGCACATAGCCGGTCCAAAGCCGGTATGAAGTGTGGAACGCTGCTGCTGGTTCCTATGGCTGATCCTGTTCTGAGTCGCTTCGATTTCAGGAGAAACAACGATAAACAGAAAGCCGGTTATACTAACTCACCACACTTTGGACCAGCTTTGGACCGGCAACTTGCAACACTGGGAGCTGTGCCTACTTTCTCAAAGCACAACATAACCAGGTGAGCAGTTACATACTCACCACATTTTCTTTCAATTATTTACAGTATCACACGGGGGTGCACTCCTCCTCGAGACTCCTCTGTCCTCCCTCAGATTCCTCTGTCATCTCCAGACTCCTCTTTTCTCTCCAGACTGCTCTGTCCACCTCCAGAATCCTCTGCCCTCCCCAACAGACAGCTCTGTCACCTTCCAGAATCCTCAGTCCCCTCCAAACTCCTCTGTCCTCGTCCAAACACATCTGTCCCCTCCATACATCTATTTCATCCTCCAGGCTCCTCTGTCCTCCCTCCAGAATTCTCTGTCCTCCTCCAGACTCCTTTTTCCCCATCAGACTCTACTGTCCTTCTCTAGATTCCTCTGTCACCTCCAGACGTCTGTGTCCTCTCCACACTCTTCTTTCCCCTCCAGAATCTTCAGTTCCTCTCAAATTTCCTCTTTCCCTATCCAGACCCTATCGCCCCCTCCAGTCTCCTCGACCCCTTCAGACTCCCCTGTCCCCTGTCACCTCCTCCAGATTCCTTTCTCCCCTTCAGACTCCTCTGTTCTTTCTTAAGAATTCTCTGTTTCCCTCCGGATACCTCTGTCCTCCTCAAGAATCCTCTATCTCCTCCAGACTTCTCTTTCCCCTCCAGACCCTTCTGTCCTTCTCCAGACTCTTCTGTCCTTCTCCAAATTCCTCTGTCGCCTCCATACTTCTCTGTCCTCTCCACATTCTTCTGTTCCCTTCAGAATATTCTGCCCTTCCAGATTACTCTTTTCTATCCAGACCCCTTTTGCTCCCTCTGTCTCCTCCAGACTCCTCTGTCCTTTCTTAAAATTCCTCTGTATCTTCCAGACTCGGTAGTCCTCTCTATCTAGACTCCTCTGTCCCTTCCTCCAGACTCCTCTGCTCTCTCTTCCAGACTTCTCTGGCTTCAACATATCTCCTGTGAGAGCATTGTGGGAAAGTTAGTGCAGTAAACATTAGCTAGTCAACCAGAGACAGAAGTCTTATATTCTTTCATGAAGTCTAGAAAAATCTGTATTTAGTTTGTCTAATGGTTTTATGGTTGATAAGGTTAAATAGGTTCAGGTATCAATGCTTTTATGGCAAAGAATCCGAATCTGTGATGTTGGTGAAACCTTGTTTCCTCTAGATGTAGAGGATGCCCCCTAAAAGTCAATGAGTAGAGGAAGCCCCCTACAGGCTGAGGAGTAGAGGATACCCCTTAAAGGCCAGTGAGTAGAGGATTCCCTCAACAGGCTGAGGAATAGAGGATGCCCCCTACAGACTGAGGAGTAAAGGACACCCTCTATTGGCCGAGAAGTAGGGGAAGCACCCTTTGGGTCGAAGAATCGAAGATGCCCCCTACAGGCCAAGGAATAGAGATTGTTCCCTTGCAGGCCAAAGAGTAAAAGGTCACAAGATATCTCTCTTCAGTCCCGTCACATATCTGTACATTGTAATTACATTATTTCGCCACGCCTAAAGAGGTTTTTCCATCTCACAGTTTTTGTTCGAAAACTGACTATAAAATCGCTACAAGCTGGCCTCAGAGAATGGGAGTTTCGAGTGAAGCTGAGACAAGCATCACATGCTTCTTGGCTATATGTGATTAGGAAAATGTTTATGGTTATGTCCCTTTGAGATACAACAGTTCTGCTATAATCCATGATGATGAACACATGAAGTCCTTTCCAGCAGTTATCTGGCATGGTGCAGATTAGAGGACGGCTAAATACCTGGTGCTGCTACTGTGTACGAGGGAGCTTAATGGTCATCAAGGCTGGGTAGAGACATCAGACTGGAGATTTCTTAATGTTTTGCTTTTCTCACTTGTACTAAGCGATAACTAAATGTTTTGGGAAACAGTAAGAACTTGATGAAATGTGATTGGTCAGGCATGAAATTGGTAACATGGGTCAGTATTTCCATATTTCATCTACATCCACATTTACATGACACATTACAATTTTGCCTTGTTATCATAGTTTGAATGTATTCAAAGATCGTCCATTAGGATAATTGATGACTCCCCATGTTTTAGTCATCACATTGGCTTGTTCTAATGTCTCTGCTCCTCATATACAAATTATATGATCAATCACTAATAGTAATATTGATTACCTGACCTACAGCACTGGAGAAGCCTTCAGAAGCACTCACTATGCCTATCACGATCAATCATTAATAGTAATATCAATTACCTGCCCTATCTACATCATGGGAGAAGCCTTCAGGAGCACACACTATACATATCACGATCAATCACTAATATCAATTACCTGACTTACCTACAACACTGGATAAGCCTTCAGGAGCACACACTATAAATATCACGATCAATCATTAATAGTAATATCAAATACCTGTCCTATCTACAGCATGGGAGAAGCTTTCAGGATCAGCCCAGATGACGATCCAGGCTCCAGTCAAGCTCAATTCTGCTGGATGGCATCTTCAGGCAGCCTGTTTGATAGTTCTTCATGTTTTATGTGATTTTTTTCTTTTGTGTGATTGTTATTAGGACATTTTTTATCATATAGAAACCGACTGGGTTATAATTGGTTGAGATTTATTAGTTTTTATAGTTTCTTTGTTAAGATTCAGAAAATGAGGCAGAAGTTGAATGCAAACATTAATAAAATTGTAGAAAGAAACCAAAGGATGAGAGTTGATTCTTACAGTGGAATTAAAGAATCCTTGACTTGACATTAACACAACACAACATTTTTCAAAGCTATTAGGAACCTATATCTGCATGAGTCCAGTGCCCACAGAGGGTGAGATGGTGCCAATAATGTGGGTCCTGTGATTGTTCAGTCCATCAGTGTCCATAGTGGAGGATATGGTGCCGACAAGGGGGGTCAAGTGGTTCTGTCAGTTGATCAGTGCCCACGGAGAGTGAGATGGTGCCAACAATGTGTGTCAGGTGATTATCCAGTCCATCAGTGGTCATAGTGGGTGAGATGGTGCCGACAATGTGGGTTAGTTGGTTATCCAGTCCATCAGTGGTCATAGTGGGTGAGATGGTGCCGACAATGTGGGTCAGGTGGTTGTCCAGTCCATCTTTGGTTATCATGGAGTAGAAAGATTGTTTCTTGTGTGTGATGTTTAAACATGTAAAGCACCAGGGTCTTAGGCATTTGACACTTCCTTGTGGGGGAGTTTTTTTTGTCTTTTTTTGATATTTGTGAATCCTGCTCAGGACCACCATGTTTTTCAAGGTAGTTGCTCTACAAAAGGTTTTAGGTAAAATGAAAGCTACATGTGGGTCATTTATTAATATAGGCCGGCGATTTTTAAGTATTTTCCTAATTTCAGTATGCCCCAAACAATAGCGAGTAATGAAATTACGATTTTTTTTATAGGAGATGTTGTTTTATGAGGATTAATTTTTTTTTAAATTTTTAAGCTATCCATTTCTCTGATTTTAGTTTTATTTGAGCTTATACAGGATTCTGGTGTTAGAAGGCTACTTTTTTGGATCGTTTCTGAATAATTGATTTAGGATATTTTTTATTTTCTAGTCTCTTTGCTATAACAGAGGATTGAATAGGGAAATCTTTGTCATTCGTGCAGTTTTTCCTAATTCTCCTCATTTAATGTTTCTTTTCCATTGTTTATGATGTAGACTCCGATGATTTAAATAGCTGTTCAAATCTACTTTTTTTTAAAAAGGTTGTGGTGATATATTTATTGCTTTGTTTTTTATTACATCTAAGAAGTTGATCTCACTTTTACTTATTTTTAGGGAAAAGGTTATACCCTAAGATTTGTAGTTAAGAGTTTCCACAGATTTTACTGCTTCTTCCTGTGTTCCATCCCATATCAGGAACAAATTCTCAATGATTCATATATAGATAATGATCTCAATCAAAAATTCTGGATTTTGGTATATATGCTGATCCTTGAATCTCCCCATCAATAAATTTGCATGTGAAGGTGCGTTTCTAGTACCCATTGCCGTCCCTCTGTGTCTGTTTGTAGACTTTTTGATCATCCAGAAAATAGTTATTGTTGAGGATGTACTCCAATATTTTTTGTGGTTGTTATAAGGATTTATCTAGATTTTTGTCATATGATGTGCATTTAAGGCCAAGTTTGTTGGAGAGATTGCTATATAAGGTCATCACATCTAAGATAAGAAGTCATCGTTGTGTTTGGCATGGTGTATTTTGTAAAATTTTAATTAAGGTGTCTGAGTCCTTTAGGTGACTCGGAAGGGAGATTACATACTCTGGTAAAGAGAGGTCTATGTAATGGGACAGGTTGCTAGAGACACTGCCTATGCCTGCTATAATGGGATGTCCTGGTGTTGCTATGGGACTCTTGTGGATTTTGGGCAAATGGTAAAAATGTGGCTTGTTGGGCACAGGAATTGTGAGGAGTCTCTTTTCATCCTTTTTGATGAGCTTTATTGATTATATATTTTAGTTGTTCGTGAATTTGGGGAATAGGATCTCCTGAAATAATGGAATAGTGTGAATTATCACAGAGGATGTTTTCTTTTTCATAGTTAACAAAATCCATAACTACTCCGCCTCATCCTCTCGGCAGCCCTGGTGACTATTTCATCATTTTTTGGAATGATTTAATAACTTTTTTTGACAGATTCTTGTGTTTATTTAGATTTTTCTTTTTATGTGAAAGGTTTCTATTACTAAATCCTTAAAGGATTGAAGATGGTGCCTTTGGAGTTAGTAGGATAGGATTTGGAGTTTCTTTCAAAATCTACTTTTTCTTCTTTTTTCCTTTCTTTTCTAGATTTATCCCACCTTCCGCAGTGAATTTTGGATTATTTTCTCCAGTATAGAGAAGTGTCTGCTAAATGTTATTTTTCAAATAAAATGATGGAAGTCTGAAAAGAGTTCAAAGGGATCAAAGCCCTGCTTCGGACAAAAGGAAAGTCCCTTATTTAATATAGATTTTTCTGGGGTTTAAATTTCATCTTTAATAGTTTGAATATACAAGTATTTTAAAAGGGGGTTGTCCTCTTAGCTCGCTCCAGCCTCTTTTGTGTTGAATATGTTTTTGTTTGCCTTTTCTACTCCCTTTTTTTTTCTTGTGAGGTAAGTATTTATTTAGGGGGCGACACTGGGGGTTTGATTTAACGGGGGGTTGCGGAACCCCGGGTTTTTCTAAGAAGGGACTGTGCATATTTGCCCTGTCTGGGTTTTGTCTATTTGCTCAGGTTAGTAATAAAACCCCAAACCAATTCTTGATGTATCTTACTGTATTTTCTTTAATGTTTTTAAACTGTAGTTTCTGAATAATAAGGAGGATAACACTGATTGGTAGTTGGAGATTCCTCTTGTTTTTAATGAGGTAGATTGAAAATGGAAGGAGGACATTAAAGGGTACGGGAGGGGTTGGTATAGCTTTTTGGAGGGGTTTGGGAGTTTTGGGAGAGGCTGGTATAGCACTTTGGGGGGGTTTGGGGGAGCTTTTGGAGGGGGTTTGGGGAGTCTTGGAAGGTTTTTGGAGCTCCTGGAGAGGTTGGGGGACTCTTGGGGAGGGGTTGGGGAGCTCTTTTGTGAAGGAGCCCGATTTTTTTCTAAATGATCAATACTATCTTTTAGAACAGTTAAATCTACATTCTGTTTTCTGGCAGGAGTGCATGGAATTTCCATGGCAGGGGTGTTTGTGAGAGTTTTAAAATCCCCCAAATTTCCGATTGGGGTCATCAGAAAAGTTGAAAAACAAAGGAAAATTTAAACAGGGCGGGTACTTGAAAAGGGAGGGGAAAAGGAAAAAAGGTAAGGAGAAAAGCGTTTTTCACCGTAAGAACTTAAATCTAGGAATAGCTGCCCGAGGAGCTAGTCACACAGAACAGTTGGGAGTTTTTAAGAAAGGCTTTAAAAACACCCAAATGAAGAAATTTAAAACTTAATAACCATGTAATATTTTTGGGTCCCCGGGGGTCGGCTCGGGATCAGAGATGGGGTCTTTTCCCGGGGCAGATTTTTTTTGCCTTTTGGGTTTTCAGGGCATTAACCCGGGGGGAGGGTGGGCTTAAAAACCCCGTCTCCCTCCTTCAACCCATTTTCCCCCACCCCTTTGGTTTAAAATTGATGGACAGTGTCCCCTTTTTTAACCCTACTATGTAACTATGGGAAGTCTTTTTAATCTGTGGGGGGTTTCATTTGGTCTCCCCCTTTCTGAAAACGGTTTAAAGTTTTTTTAACTTAAAAAATTTTTATTTATTGCTTTTTTAAAATGCAATTCTGAATTAGTTGCGCTTGTTGATTGGTGTATAGGGCAGTTCGAAGTTCTCCTAGTAGCAGTGGAGTCACATTTAGTGTGGACATTTCTATTGCATAATAATTTTCCTGTCGATTAAATCAAATTCATATTTAGTGGCCCGGATGCTAATGTCATTTTCTAATAGTTTATAATCCCTATGATCCTGAAAGATAAGGAGTGCATCACATATAATTTGAATTTCAGTATTAATATCTAAAGACAAAGCAGTACGTTTCTCAAAAATCGATTTTTAAAAGTTTCCCATAGATCAGTAAGGATAAACTGCCCAAAGGGTTTCAAAAAACGTTCCATCTTTTGGGAAAGAGGATTTTTAATGAATCTGCCCTTAGGGTCAGTCCGGTTCCTTTTTTTATTAAAAGGCCAAAAACGGGGTTTAATTTTATGATGGTTTCACAAACATTTTGTTTTTCAAGGTCTTTAAATAAATTAGTTTATCCTTGCATATCCTCTTTCCCTGAGATCCCTTGGCCCTCATTGCTGTTACATTCACTTTTGGGGGGTGTACATGGGAACTGTTCAATGGATTTTCCCCTTTTTGCCCTTTTTTGCCAAAGTAATAAATCCATATTTAAAAAAATAATGGGGGGGGCAAATGAATTTTCTTTGTAAAATAGTCGGTTTAAGAAACTTAAAAAAAAGGGGGAAAGAACAAACGTCACAAAGAGCGCCCCCCCGGTGGATACTGTAAATAATTGGAAAAAAACAATTTTTGGTGAGTAGATAACGTCACCTGGTTATGTTGTGGGTTTGAGAAAGGGGGCAAGCTCCCTGTTGCAAATTGCCCCGTCCCAAAAAAAGTTCTTATGGCCGATCCTGTTCTGAAATCCCTCATTTTTAGGGGAAACAATTATAAACAAAAAAGGGGCCCTTTTAATAACTCATCGGGAAAAATGGCCCCCTTTCCGATATAAGTGTGCAAAAGCTTAAACTAACAAAAGTTTATTTTGAAGTAATGCGTTTTTTGTGGATACTTTCCCCTTAGGGCTTCTTGTTAGGAAAACACTTGGGGAAAAAGTTTTAAAAAAACAAACCCAAATCCATTGTGTTTCCCAAGGGCCCCTGAGTAATATCATAACTGAGATCCTTCATTTGCCATCCCCCCCCCAAAAACCACATACCTGACATTTTCCCAAATAGATTTAAAGTCCTTTTAAAGGGGGGAAATTTTCTGGATGTACCGCTCCGGTTGTATCCCCTCGGGACCAATGAGATCAGGGGAGCGTGCAATAATCCACATTACATCCTCTATATTTTATTTTTTTATTCAGTTTGCTTGTGTGAATATAAAAAAACTTAACCAGCGGGTCACAGAAATATTCAAATATTTTTGGGAATGTTCTTTAATCCCTTCCAAGCCTCTATTTTTTTTCCGTTTTGGCCCCAAACCTTTTTTGCGATCCCTGATCGTAAGCCCCCGTATTTGTATTCTTGTATTTTTCCTTTGCTCCCTAAACCAAAGAACTCCTATGTTATTTGATTAGAAAACACATCCTTTGACTAGGGTCTCAGAGCTCCTGTATTTGTATTTATAGTTTTTGTAGCTTTGGGGTTCCAAACCTAACAATTTGTATGCTTTGTAGCATCCTCTCATGTTATCCGACTTCATTTCCGCTAATCTAATGTTTTGTAAATATGTCATAATTATATTACAATTAGCCTTAACATTTCTCTTTAAAATGTAGCCTTAATGATTCTTTTTAAAATTTTAACACATCAACATATGTTTGGTATTTATTTTTAATCCAACAAAATGAGACTCTATTCCATTGTCGAATTTTCCATTTTTTTATTTGTCTACATTCAATACAACTTTTTTTCTCTTTATTTGTCTACATTGTTTGTTCTATTTAAACTGACTCCATTTTATTCACAAACTGAAGTTGTAAATTCACACGAAACGCGGCTTCAAAAAAAATTTTTTGTTGTTTTACTCTACAGGCTTCTATCGGTCCCGGGGCCATTTCCCCGGTGAGTTAGTTTAACTGGCTTTCTGCTTAGGAACCGAATTTGGACCAGAAGTTTGCAACACAGAGAGCTGTGCCTCCTTTCTCAAAGCAGAACATAAGCAGGTAAAGTACGACCACCACTTTTTTTTCAGTTAGTTACAGTAACACCCCCGAGGGGTGTTTTTGTGGCTTTTTTTTCTCATTCTACAGACTATTCTTTCCTCCTCTAGACTCCTCTGTCCCCTCCAGACTCATCTGTCCTCCTCCTGCCCTCTACCCTCCTTCAGTTTCCTCGTACCTCCGACTCCCTTTTCTCCCCAGATTGCTTTTTTCCCCCCAGAGTCTCTGTCCCCCCCATTATCGCCCCATGCAGACCCAATTTTCCCCCACCCCAGACCTTTTTGGGCCCTTTTCAGACTCCAATATCCCCTCCTTCAGACTCCATTGTCCACCCCTCTGTCCTCCTCCAGACACCCCGCCCCCTTCAACCCCTTTTATCTCCAGACTTCTCTTTTCCCCTCCAACCCTTTTTTCCCCGCAGCTCTTCTATCCTTCCCCCAGTTTCTCGCCCCACCCCAGACCTTCTTTCCTTTCCACACTTTTCTCTCGCCTTCAGAATCTTCTGTCCTTCTCAAGATTACTCTTTTATATCCAGACTCGTTTGCCGACTCCAGTGTCCTCTGTCCCCTTCAGACTCCCCTGTCACACCCCCCAGACTCCTTTGTCCTCTCCAGACTCCTCTCTCCCCTCCAAAATTCTCAATTCTCTAAGATTCAGCTGTCTCCTCCAGAATACTCTGTCCTTTCTTAAGATTTCTCTGTCCCTTCCTCCAGACAAAAGATTTTTGCAGTTTGTCCAAAACCCTTTTCCCTCAACATCTGCCATTGTGGGAATCGTGCATCCTTTTTCCTTTTAGATTCTAGAACAATCTGTTTGCAGTTTGTCTAATGGTTTTATTGTTGATAAGGTTGAAAAGGTTGAGGTGTCAATGCTTTTATAGTAAAGAATCTGCATCTGTAATGTAGGTGAAACCTTGTTTCCTCTACATCTAGAGGATGCCCCCTAAAGGCCAATGAGTAAAGGATGCCCCCTAAAAGCCAATGCATAGAGGATGCCATCTGCAGGGTGAGGATTGGAGGACACCCTCTACAGGCCAAGAAGTAGGGGAAGCACCCTTTTTGTTCGAGGATTAGAAGATGCCCCCTACAGGCCAAAGAGTGGTGGATGCCCCCTAAAAGCTAGAAGTAGAGGAAACCCCCTATGGGCCAAAGAATAGAGGAAGCCCCTTCTGGCATAAGAGTAGTGGATGCCCGCTATAGGCCAAGGAACAGAGATTGTCCCCTAAAGGTCAAAATGTAAAAGGTCAAAAGAGATCTCTCTTCAGTCCCGAAAAAATCTGTAATTGTATTTCCTTATTTGCCACCCTAAAAGGTTTTTCCCTTCACAGTTTTTGTTCGAAGATGGCTATAAAAACACACAACCGGGCCCCAGAGAATGGGAGTTTCGAGTGAAGCGAGAAGCATCACGGTTTTTGGCTTATGTGTAAAGGGAAATGTTGATGGCGTTCCCCTTAAGAAAACGTTCTGCTTTTCCATGATGAGAAACATGATGTCCTTTCCCGGGGCTATCTGCAGGCGCAGATAAGGACGGCTACATCCTGTGGTGCATGTTAAAGGGGGAGCTAAGGTCACAAGGCGGATAGAGACATCAGACTGGAGATTTCTTAATGTTCTGCTCTTCGCACTTGTACTAATCAATAACAAATTTTTTTGGGAAACAGTAAAAATTTGAGGGAATGTGATGACATCAGATTGGTGACATGAGTCAGTATTTCCATACGTCATCTAAACCCACATTTACATGACAAATTCCAGTTTTGCATTATTACCATAGTTTGAATGTATTCAAAGATCGTCCATTAGAAGAGTTGATGACTCCAGGCCCCACCAGCTGTGAATAGTTATTGCTTCTGGTATAAGACTCTTTTCTCTGGAAGATGAAAGATAAATGTGAAGAGCAAATTGGAGGGTTTACACAGAAGATTCTTATGTTCTTCATGGAAAAGTGTAAAGACAGGATCTATGCAGAAAATATTGAGTAGATTCCAACCACAATAGAATAGGAGAGCTGCTGAAGACTAATTGAACCCAAGATACCTGGTGGGTATACCTGGTACCTTCTATACAACTACTAAAATGAGTTCTCCTAAACCAGAGCCTTTTCTTGTCATCCTCCTTCTCGAGGCCATCGTTGGCTTGTCTCTCAGCCTCTTTACAATCATTTGTCTTTCTTTTGGTGACACTAAAAGGAAAAGAATTTCCATCTTCAGTCAGATTCTGATGGCTCTGAACGCGTCCAACATGTGCTATACCTTCACTATGTCTACAAACTTTCTCATTTCTTTCCTTTGGCCAAATTTGTACATTATACCATATGTTATGTATATTATCTTCTACATGACCATGTACAGCATCACTTCCACTTCTTGGCTCACCTCTACGCTTTGCCTCTTCTACTTCTTGAAGATCGTACCATCCCAGCCCGGAGTCCCGACAAAGATGAAGACTATGACAAGCCCAATAATTGGGGGTTTGTTACTCACATCAGAAGTTGTGTCTCTTAGGAGAAGTTGTTTGTTAATCCTCATCAGAAACCCAAGTTCTATTGAAATTAACTCAACTGAAAGCCAACTAGAAAATCTAGAAAAACCAATAAGGAGGGTGACATTCATGGATATTGTCCTGGCTCTCAATTGTCTGCCGTTCTTCCTGATAATAACGACCACTCTGGTCAGCGCCTTACTGCTCAAACACTATAACGGTCAGATGAAGAAGAACATTGGGAATATCAATGCCAATGTGCAGGATTATCAGGCTGCCGTCCAGACCATGACCGCTCTCCTCATGTTCTATTTAATCATTTTTATGTCCGCGATAATTTTTTCCATGATATTTATGGGTGATAAGACCTGGGGCTCCTGGATTTGCTTCATTTTGCTTTTTTCATTTCCCTCAGTCCAATCTGCTCTTCTTATCAATGGCAACCCCAAACTTAAGGAAGTCTTGCGAAAGATCTTTAACCTTATAGCTCTGACTTAGGACTCCAACCAGTAAGGATGTTTTAGTTATCATCTTGGCTTGTTCTGCTGTCTCTGCTCTGCATATACACATTATATGATCAATCAATAATAGTGATATTGATGACCTGACCTAAAGCATGAGAGAAGCCTTCAGGAGCATACACTATACATATCATGATCAATCACTAATAGTAATATCAATTACCTGTCCTATCTACAGTATGGGAGAAGCCTTCAGGATCAGCCCAGATGATGATCCAGGCTCCAGTCCAGATCAACTCTGCTGGGTGGCGCCTTCAGGCAGCCTGTTTAATGGTTCTTCATGTTTTATGTGACTTGTTCTTTTGTGTGATTGTTATTAGGACTCTTTATCATATAAGAACCGACTGGGTTATATTTGGTTGAGATTTACTTGTTTTTATAGTTTCTTTGTTGACCTTCAATAAATGAGGCAAAAGTTGGATGCAAACATTAATAAAATTGTAGAAACAAACCAAATAATTCTTACAGTGAAATTAAAGGCTCGTTGACTTGACATTAACACAACACAACAGAGGATCCAGTGCCCACAGAGGGTGAGATGGTGCCAATAATGTGGGTCAAATGGTTGTCAGTTCAATCAGTGCCCACAGAGGATGAGATGGTGCCAATAATGTGGGTCCTGTGATTGTTCAGTTCATCAGTGTCCACAGAGGGTGAGATGGTGCCAATAAACTGGGTCCGGTGGATGTCCAGTCCATCAATGTCCACAGTGGGTGAGATGGTGCCGACACTGGATCAGATGATTGTTCATTCGATCAGTGTCCATAGTGGGAAAGATGGTGCCGACACTCCGAATCAGGTGGTTGTTTCAGTCAATCACCCATAGAGGGTGAGACGGTGCTACCCCTGAGGGTCAAGTGGTTGTTTCAGTCTACCAGTACCCATAGTGGGTGAGATGGTGTCTACAATATGAGTCAGGTGGTTGTTTCAGTCAATCAATGCCCATAGTGGGTAAGATGGTGCCAACACTAAGGGTCAGGTGTTTGTTTCAGTCGATCAGTACCCATAGTAGGTAAGATGCTGCAGACACTGAGGGTCAGGTGATCGTTTCAGTTGATCAGTATCCATAGTGGGAAAGATGGTGCCTACACTGAGTCAGGGGATTGCTTCAGTCAAATAGTGCCCATAGTGGATGAGATGATGCTGGCACTAGGTCAGGTGACTGCTTCAGTCAATGATGATGTATACACTATATATTTATATATTGTAAAACTATTATGTGCCCCTGTGAGGAAAATCTGCCTGATAAAGTAAATACAAGGTTGAATAACACATTATCAGACAACATTTATAGGGATATGTCCACCAGGTCATAAATAACCGAGGTCTGTGACTACTGACCTTCGTTCTGGGACTACTGACCTTCGTTCTTCTCATTTATAAGGTTCTCTATTCTTTCTGCAGGAGCGAGAGATTTATAAACCAATTGTTCTCAGTGTTATTCTATACAGTGATAACATTTATCCCTCATGGTGGTCAGAGACTGTCCAGTCTGGTTTTTGGCTCATTGTGTAGTAATTTGTATCGTCTCTTATTTCTCAACTACAGAATTCATCCCCTACCCCACCACCACCACCTAAAAATAAAACCTAAGCAGCGTTCTGGTAATATTTGGAAATCACCATCCTTAGCGCCTTTCACCCGAGGCTCGCAGTCCATCCATAGGGCAGGCGCTCAGTAGATGGTGATTATATTCTCTGGTCATAGTCACAGCTCAGGAACGTCTAGGGCTTCTTGTTTTGCACACCTCCTCAGCCAGGTCAAAGGACTGGACATCTCCATCAGACTATCTTCAAATCACAATAATCCACAAAGAAAGCCTATACATTGTTATATGCAAGCAGATAGCAATCATATCATGTGGGCGCATTGCTTAGTTGGAAAGATTCTAAAAAATAACAAGCCTCTTCTGTAAGACCCAGATGTAGTTGCAACAGAACCATAAACAACAGGGATTTCAAGTGTACATGATTCCTGGAGGCTCGGTGGTCTAGAGTGTTGCTTTGCAGTCCTGGGGTGATGGGTTCAAACCCAACCCAAGGCAACCTCTGTAGTATTTCCTACCTGAAGTGAACATCCTGGTGCTATCGGAATATGAATCGGTGTAACATGGTGTAAGTAAAAGGAGCCTCTGGGAACAAATTTGTAATTGGTTTGTTTAATTGTTCTGTATATAAATATTTGATGTCTCCCAAATGTTTTAGGTTATTGTATCTTACATCACAGAGCCCTGAAAGGGGGTATTTAGCACGTGCAGTTCAAAGGAGTCATTTTAGCAGCTATTGAAACTAACACAGATGTGCTAATGAGACAATGTGTGAGAATGAGTAGAAGGAGGTAAAGCACCAGTGACCAGGTAGACTAAAGAAAAATTATGCATCAAACAAATCTTGGGCA
>JAODAL010018888.1:0-73493 GCA_025379985.1 Phyllomedusa bahiana | reverse complement strand
TAAAAAAAAAACCCCCCTTTAAGATTAAAAAACAGCATTTGGAATTTATTAACCCATTAGATGTTTCACAGGAATTAAAGCAAAATGGAGGTGAAATTTCAAAATGTCACTTTTTTGCAGATTTTTCAATTTTTATCCATTATTCACAAGAACACGGTAGATGTGATCAGGGAAATGCAACTTAATATTGATTCCCCAGATTGTGCCATTCAGGTTTGTAGACGTCCTAAGGTGCTAAAATTTAATAAATATTGGAAACTACACCCCTCAAGGAATATATCCAGGGGTGCAGTGAGTATATCGACCCCACAGGTGTCATAATTTTTTTCACAATTTTTTTTTACTGTTAAGCTGTGAAAATTAAAAATGTTATTTTTTTCCAACAAACTGCAATTGTAGCTGAAAATGTTTCATTTTTACAAGGAATCCTGGAAAAAAAAGCACCCAAAATTTTGTCACACAATTTCTTCCAAGTTTGGCAATACCCTACATGTGGGTGTAAACTGCTGATTGGGCGCACGGCAGGCGTACAAGGGAGAGAGCGCTATTTGGCTTTTGGAACGCAGATTTTGGTGGGGCCATGTCGCATTTGCAAAGCCCCCAAAGTACCAGAACAGGTGAAACCTTCCAGAAGTCGCCCCATTTTGGATTCAACACCCCTCATGGATCTCATCTAGGGGTGTACTGTGCATTTTGGGCGCACAGGTGTTCCATAGTTTTTTTCAGTAATGGGCTATGAAAAAGGGGGAGGGGGAAACGCAGTTCCGCCATTCTTTTGGGCTTCATTCTTACAATGTTCGCCGTACGGGATAAAAAAACCAGGATAAATTTACTATGGGGGTCGGTACAATTACAATGATATAAATTTTATATAGTTTTTTTTATGTTTTATTACTTTTACACAATAGAAATAGGTCTATAAAAAATTGCGTTTTTATGTTGGCTTATTCTGACAACCATAGCTTTTTTATTTTTCTGTAAACGGAGCCGATTATGGGCTTGTTTTTTGTGGGATGAGTTGTCGTTTTTATTAGTACCATTATGGGGGGCATATGACGCTTTGATCACTTTTTATTAAGGTTTTTGTGAGGCATTTTGAACAAAATACAACAATCCTGGTAGGGTTTTTTATTTTTATTTTTTACAGCAGTCACCGTGCGGTATAAATGACATTCTAGCTTTACTCAGCAGGTCGATACAATTACAGTGACACCAAATTTGCATATTTTCTTATGTTTTATTGCTTTTACACAATAAAAATACTTTTATTCAAAAAGGAAAACACGTTTTTTCATGGTCACAGTCTGAGAGCCATAACTTTTTTATTTTTTGGTGTATGGAGCTGTGTATGGGGCTTGCTTTTTGCGGGATGAGTTGACGTTTTCATTGGTATCATTTTTTTTTGGGGGACAAGACTTTTTGATCAGTTTTTAAATCCTTTTTTTCGGAAGGCAGGGTGACGAAAATACTGTAATCCTAAGAGTGTTTTTAATTTTTAACAGCGCTCACTGTGCAGTATCCATGACCAGTTAGCTTTACTCTGTGGGTCAATACGATTACGGCGATACCCAATTCATATAGTTTTTTTTATGTTGAAGCACTTTAAAGAAAAAAAAAGTTTGTATTGTGTAAAACAATTTTTATGCATCGCTGTCTTCTGAGAGCCATAACTTTTTTTTTTTTCCCGTATACAGAGAGATGTAAGGACTTTTTTTTTGCGGGATGAACTGGCATTTTAATTGGTGCAAATTTGCCATTTCTATGAGTTCTTGATCGCTTTTTATTCCATTTTATGTGCTGCGGGATGAACAAAAATCGCAATTCTTTGATTTGATTCTTTTTTTTTTTTTTTTAACAGCGTTCACCGTACGGGTTAATTAATATGACACATTTATGGGACAGGTCCTTACGCACGCGGCGATACCAAATATGGGTACTTTATTTATTTTAGATCTTTTTTGGGGCGTTTGGCGTCTGTAAAGGGGAAATGGGTGGTGTACGTGTTTTTATTTTATTTTTTTGTGTTTGTGTTTTACTTTTTTCACTTATTTTTACTTTTTTTAAATTTTTTTACACTTATTTGTACTTTTCCCCATAGGGGATTTATAACCACAATCTTCATGTCTTCTGAAGGTTGCTGTTAGAAGGCAGGCAGTACATAGCATTGTTGCTATGCACTGGTCGCCATGACAACTGTCAGTCACGATCCCAACAATTCATTGTGGGGATCGTGATGTCACAGACGGCTCCGGGAAGTGATCTTCAGTTCCCGTAGCTGGCTGGTAAGCGATCGCTGCTGCACTAACATGCAGCAGCGCGCCGAGGAGCAGGCAGGAGGGGCTCCCTCCTCCTGCCTGCGACTTAGCTCCGACGATCCTAATTGATCGCCGGAGTTAAGGGGTTAAACACCCGTGGCCGGAGCTCACTCCAGCCAGGGGTGATTTGGCATGAAGCCAGAGGGAATTTACCGCTGGTCCCACGTCGCGATCCTGCGCGGCTCGCCTGCGTGATCGCCAGGACTTATGCATACGTCCATTTGCGGGAAGTCACTTCCCGCTAGGGTGTATGCATACGTCCAATGTCGGGAAGGGATTAAAGGGATTGTGTCGCAATGTTTTTTCTTTCAGTAATGTGTGTTTTCTATCACCTTTTTATTCTCAGTTACATTTTCATTGTGAGCTTTTAGAGACAGTTATAACAGAAACTTGTGTGTACCCAGCCCTGCCCCTCTTCAGAGACAGCCCTGTACTGTGTGAGAGCAGGACACACAGGAAGCTGCCATAAAGTAAACACTGTAGGTAAGAGACTTGAGACAATTCCCATCACATTAGCTTCAGTGAGATCCCTCACAGCCCCTCCCTGCTGTGAGCTCAGCATGCTCTATTGTCTGCAGGTCACAACAGATAGCCATGATTGTGGAGCTCAGAGGAACAAATACTGAACATCTTCTCAGTCACTCTGTGCTCCAGCGAGGCTGCCAGAGAAACAACAGAGTTGGGTGGTAATACCTTATCAATTCTGCAGACAAGTGTACTCCTATGATATACATCGTTCCCCTCTGATATACATCATTCCTCTCTTATATACATCCTTCCTCTTTAGTTCCACCTGTCGTATACATCATTCCCCTCTGGTATACATCATTCCACTCTGATTTGCATCGTTCCTCTTTTGTTCTTCTTGTCGTATAAATCGTTCCCCTCTAATATACATTGTTCCTCCTGTCGTATACATCGTTCCTCTCTGATACATTGTTCCTCTTTAGTTCCTCCTGTCATATACATCATTCCCCTCTGATGTAAATTTTTCCTCTTTAGTCCCTCCTGTCGTATACATCGTTCCCCTCTGATATACATTGTTCCTCTTTTGTTCTTCTTGTCGTATAAATCGTTCCCCTCTTGATACACATCGTTCCTTCTTTGTTCCTCCTGTCGTATACATCATTCCCCTCTGATATACATTGTGCCTTCTTAGTTCCTCCTGTCGTATACATCGTTCCCCTCTGATATACATTGTTCCTCTTTAGTTCCTCCTGTCGTATACATCATTCCCCTCTGAGGAAGCAGGAGAAAAAGTGGCGGACCCGGCGCACGTGGAAATCCCCCCCCCAAAAAAAGCCAATGATACTGGCTAATCATTAAAATCGTCCTTTACTTCTAAAAAAGTGCAAGAGTAGTATGCCCTCGCACCATTAAAAACATAAGACTAAAACAACCCAACGCGTTTCTCGCTGTATACCAGCGCTTTTTCAAGGGTAATACAAAAGTTTAAACATACATGGGTATTTAAATGAAATGTTAACTTTATATAGGTCAACCTAACAGTCAATCATTACAACAAGGGAATTTAATTTGAAGATTCAGCTGTCACTCAAGTGTCATCACTGATTACATCAAGGGAAGGAGGGATAGCTAGTACACGCCGATTGGTAATTGTGTAACTGGAACTTCAATCAAACTACGTCAGCTCTAGCTGCTTTTCAAAGGCAATAAAAAGGCGATAAAAAGGATGATTCTAGGATCAGGACGTGGGTCTAGGAAAAGAAGAGAAGTGTGAAATGAATCGACTATCGGCATAACGGGAAGCTGAATTATCACAATAAATCTTAAAACTGGTTGTGTAAAAGATAACAGATAATAAATAATGAAATAAAATATTCAAAAGTATGTAAAAAGAGCTGTTAATCTTACAAAACTAGGAATAAATAACTATATCACTAGAAATAAGCTGGTAAATATAAATGGTCCAATCAGAAGACGGACTCTGGTCTATATAACAGGAGGGAAATATGAAAGGACCAATGAATGTGGAGTAGGTAATATAGAGGGCGCATTGCTTTAAAAAACTAACCAATGAAAGTAAAGGCGGACTATCTGAATAGTCCAATGGGAGGAGGAGCTCAAGTCTATGGAAAATAGAATGGGTCTAAGACCTGGGTAAAAACAAATAGACCAATCAGATGATTAGGAAAACAAATGGACCAATCAGAGGGCTGTATGTCCATACTTACTATCAGAAATATAAAGTATAGGACCAAAATTGTGTGCTATGGAGTGTCTCATACTGAACTGCATAAGAGGCCAGAGTGGCAGAGCAGTGCAGGAACTGGCAGATGGGACTTAATAAGATAGAATCAAAGCTGAAGGAAGCATAAAGTGCGGGACTTGTTGCTCTAAAGTGGGGGGAAAGTGGGCCCTAAGAGACATCCTAATTATTCATATAAGGACTCTCCTGGCGTTGAGGGGACACGGGGACTTAAAGCTGCTATACTCTCTCCCTGAAAAGTTCTTAACCGGTGCCCCTATTGAATTCAGCAGTAGTGGTGTTTATATGGGCGGGACAACCGGGCCATCCCTGGCGCCTACAGCAAAAACCCAGGTGGTGGATGCCATGAGGAGTGGGAGCCTGACGGTGCGTCATCTTAAGCTGCGCTAGATACTGACAAGATAATGGCAGCTATTGCAGCATATCAGACTGCTCTGACAGTTAAAATCGATTATCTGCAGGCTGATTTAAATCGTATACGGGCAGACATGGATATAGTGAGAGAGAGAACAATGGAGGCTGAGCGGCGAATTGGCCCGGTTGAAGACACTACTGTGTCCCAGGAGCGTGCTACCACCATAATGCAGCAACAGATTAAAATTCTCCAAGACAGAGTGGAAGACGCCGAAAACCGCAGCCATAGAAACAACGTGCGAATTCTAGGTCTCCCAGAGAGGGTGGAAGGTGATGAGCCAGAAAAATTCACGGAAAGCCTTATACGTCAATTGCTTGACCCGATTTCTCTTTCCTCCTGCTTTGTGATTGAGAGGGCCCACAGAATCCCCACCAGGCCACTGCCACCAGGATCTCCTGCACGCCTGTTCATTATGAAAGTGATGAATTACCATGACCGCGATGCTATCTTGGTGGCCACAAGAAAAAAAGGTGAAATTAAGTATGAAAACACAAGACTGTCGTTTTACCCGGATTATACAATGGAAGTCCAAAAGAAGAGATGCAATTCACATCTGTAAGGAATCGCCTCCGCGAACTAGGCTTGAAATATGCGATGCTGTACCCCACGCGTCTGAGGGTGCAAGACCAGGATAAGACTCTGTTCTTTACTTCTCCTGAGGAGGCGAATGATTGGTTGGATAGACGCTGAGACAGGAGACGCTGATTGTTCTTCTGTTGATACTTCGGATGCATCAGAACTGGAAGAGTATATAAGAGGATCTTGATGTATCATTATAGCTGGACATTTGGTTTGGATATATTATAGTCTGGCCTTATTTTGGTTGGTTGAGGCTGTTGACCTCCAGGAGGTCAGATGTCTTAGTTAATGGGGGTTTATCGAAATCATTACGCTGGAGCAATGGAGTGGGACTGTTAATTACTTGCTCCCTCTTTTCAGGGGAATTGTAGCTCTATCCCCCTTGCAGGGTTCCGAGGACGAGCTATTATAGGTTTAGGGTGCAGGTGCTCTCCCTGTGGGAGCGAAGAGTTGAACTGTTTCTCTGTTGGTTCAGGGATTCACACAAAGCTCAACCATGTTGGGATGGTGTGGGCAGGTGGGAGGGGGTTCTGGGATGTTTAAGGTTGTTGCTGTTATTGTTACAGGTGTGTTTGTTGGTGTGAATGGTGTGAATGATGTCCCGCCACTTGGGTCTCATACAAGTTCTGGAAGGTATCCCTTGGAGTTTTCAAGATGGCGACTTTTAAAGTAATATCCTGGAATGTCAGGGGACTGAATTGTAAAATTAAAAGGTCCCTGGTCATTAATTTTCTCTCATCATCCTGATATACTCATATTACAGGAAACTCATTTGAAGTTATGGCCTTGAAGAGACCATGGATTGGTAGTGGCTACCATGCAGTTTATTCAAATTATGTAAGAGGGGTCTCAATTTTGGTTGTGAAGAGTCTTCCATTTCAGTTATCACAGGTGCATATTGACCCGTCTGGTAGGTACATTGTCATGAAGGTGCAAATCCATGGCCACAAATACGTTGTTGGTGGGGTATATATCCCGCCACCCTTTTCCAGGTCCGTTTTGGACCAAATTTCGGCTTTACTGGCACTTTACCCTACCACCCCGGGTTTATTACTAGGAGACTTTAATGCAACGCTAAGTCGGGACCTAGATAGATTACACCCCAGAACGTCACATGACCCTGTCCTGGGGGCATGGGCTGACTCCTGTGGGCTTACGGAAGTCTGGAGATGGAGACACCCGGTTGACAGGCAGTCAACTATTCGGCGACTACTGGATCACTCTCCCGTATTGACCTAGTGTTTGCCACCCCAGATATGCTCTCGCAGGTGACCAATGCGGAATACCTGCCTAGGGGAATCTCAGACCACGCCCCTCTGTTGGTTAGGGTGACTCAGCCAATTGAGGGAGCAGTCAGACGGTGGCGTTTGAACCCCAAGTGGCTCCAGGTCCCAAGGGTTGAGGACAGTTGCAGAGAAAGCATTAATAGTTACTGGGAATTTAATGAGGCTACTTCAGACTCCTTGACGGAATGGGATGCTTTTAAAGCTGTGTCCAGGGGGACTCTTATCCAGGCCATCTCCACTCATAGGACAATTCTTAATAAACGCAGGGGAACTCTGGAGGTGAGGTTGGCCCAGGTAGATGCTGACTATAGTAGGCTGCCAGACGAGGAGAACAAGGGAAAGATGGAAGAGGTACAGAGGGAATATAATTTGCTTCTTACTCAATACACTCAGAAGAGGCTCTTGTCGCAGAGGCACATGGTATTTACTGAGGGAGACAAGAATGGATGAGCTCTTGCCTTTTTGGCAAAAATGGAGACACTGAAAACGAATGTGGCAGGGATTTGTGACTCAATGGGGGAGATGGTGACCAACCCTAGAGATATAGCGGAGCAATTCGCACAGTACTATAGGACGTTGTATGCTTCTAAACTACAGCGTTCGGACTCCGAGATTTTGGGCTTTCTTGGGTCACTCTCACTTCCGACAAGATCTGTGGAGGAGAGGGAGGCTCTGGTGGCCCCAATTTCGGAGGAGGAAATCAGTAGAGCGATAGGGCAGATGGCCACAGGCAAGGCCCCAGCTGGCATCCCTGTGGAGTGGTATAAGTTGTTTGGTGAGGCGGTGAGGCCCAGCCTGGAGGGGGTATAGACGGCGGCTTTTGAGGCTGGACATTTGCCCCAATCTCAATATGAGGCTACCATTGTGGTGATTCACAATCAGGGCAAGCCACCAGAGTTATGTCAGTCATATCGACCCATTCCTCTTATTTACATCAATGTAAAGATCCTGGCGAAGGTGCTTGCGGTGAGTTTTAATTCTATCATTCTGTCAATTGTTGGGATGGATCAGTCGGGTTTCATGCCAGGGAAGTCCACTGATATCAATCTAAGAAGTCCATATACTAACTTGCAGATAGTCCATGATAACTTCGGCCATAGGGTGATTGCGGCGCTTGACAACGAAAAAGCGTTTGACTCAATAGAATGGAGATTCATGTGGGCAGTGCTGGGGGCAGTAGGGTTCCCTTCGGAGTTCCTGCAATGGCTTCGGATTCTCTATTGGAAGCCGACCACCAAAGTTCTGGTGAATGGTTTTTTGTACAGCTCTTTAGAGTTGAATAGGGGAACTCGGCAGGGGTGTCCCTTATCCCTCTGCTGTTTGCGCTGGCTATTGAACCCCTATCACTGCTCATAAATAATCACTCTCAGATCGAAGGGTGGAATATTAGGGGGATCACGGAGAAGGTGTCTTTATATACCGATGATTTATTGGTATACCTGGCGGATCCTAGAGGCTCGTTGGAGGCTTTATTGGACATAGTTGATTCCTTTGGTGCTTTCTCAGGTTTGAGAGGGAACTGGGCCAAGTCGGTGTTATTTCCAGTCGATCCTATTCAGCAGGAGGAAATATCCTCGAGAAGTCAGTTAGAGGTCTCTGATCAGTTCCAGATACCTTGGTATCCAGATTCACAGAGATGTTCAGAGATTCATGACGCTTAAACTTGCCGTTACAATGCAAGACATCACTAAAAAACTGACAGCTTGGAAATCACTGCCACTATTGCTATTGGAGCGCATTATTGATAATAAGATGGTCCTTTTACCAAAATTATTGTACTTATACAGGGCTGCTCCCATTCTGATTCCGCAATCTCATTTTAAAGGCTCTGGATGCATTGATTGTGTCCTTCCTCTTGCTCGGAGGTACTCCTAGAATAGGTAAATCCACACTGAAGGCCTTGTATGAGGACGGAGGGCTGCGCTGCCCAATTTTTATATCTATCATGTGGCTATCCAGTTAACATATGCGGGATGGTGGATTGGGGCAAGCCGTAACAACCCGGCGGTGGTCATGGAGGCAGCTTTAATGGGTTCCTATGAGGCCTTAGCAAATCTAGTTTAAAGACAAGGGCAGTACCAGACACAGTTTTACACGGCTACTATGGCAGTGACAGTAGCGATATGGAAAAAGTTTGTGGGTACTTATCGAGAGGAAGAGATAGAAACAACTGGTCGCCTTATATCCCCTTGTGGAGGAATAGGAGGTTGCCAGAGTTGGTCTCCTTAGAGGATTTTGAAATTTGGCCACGAAGTGGTATCAAATATTTAGGATATCTGTATGTGGAGGGGCATTTCCTGGATTACCAGGAATTAACTCGCATGGTTGGTTCGGATAGAGAGATCCTTTTTAGGTACTTTCAGTTGCGCCACGCATGCTTTAAACAGTTTGGAGGGGGCTCTATCCAACTTGCATGTGATTCCCTGGAGGCACTGGCTAGAAGGGAAGACCCGGTACGGCAGGTCTCTACATTCTATAGAACTACACTCACCGGCCACTTTATTAGGTACACCATGCTAGTAACGGGTTGGACCCCCTTTTGCCTTCAGAACTGCCTTAATTCTTCGTGGCATAGATTCCACAAGGTGTTGCAACGATGCTCAATTGGTACCAAGGGGCCCAAAGAGTGCCAAGAAAATATTCCCCACACCATGACACCACCACCACCAGCCTGAACCGTTGATACAAGGCAGGATGGATCCATGCTTTCATGTTGTTGACGCCAAATTCTGACCCTACCATCCGAATGTCGCAGCAGAAATCGAGACTCATCAGACCAGGCAACGTTTTTCCAATCTTCTACTGTCCAATTTCGATGAGCTTGGGCAAATTGGAGCCTCAGTTTCCTGTTCTTAGCTGAAAGGAGTGGCACCCGTGTGGTCTTCTGCTGCTGTAGCCCATCTGCCTCAAAGTTCGCCGTACTGTGCGTTCAGAGATGCTCTTCTGCCTACCTTGGTTGTAACGGGTGGCTATTTGAGTCACTGTTGCCTTTCTATCAGCTCGAACCAGTCTGCCCATTCTTCTTTGACCTCTGGCATCAACAAGGCATTTCCGCCCACAGGACTGCCGCTCACTGGATGTTTTTTCTTTTTCGGACCATTCTCTGTAAACCCTAGAGATGGTTGTGCGTAAAAATCCCAGGAGATCAGCAGTTTCTGAAATACTCAGACCAGCCCTTCTGGCACCAACAACCATGCCACGTTCAAAGGCACTCAAATCACCTTTCTTCCCCATACTGATGCTCGGTTTGAACTGCAGGAGATTGTCTTGACCATGTCTACATGCCTAAATGCACTGAGTTGCCGCCATGTGATTGGCTGATTAGAAATTAAGTGTTAACGAGCAGTTGGACAGGTGTACCTAATAAAGTGGCCGGTGAGTGTATGTTGGGCTGCCAACCATCCCCTCTGAGAAGGTCTTTTAACAGGTGGACGGACGATATCCCTGGGTTGGAAGCTCATCATATGGAGGAGCTGGCTTCCACGTGGCGAGCCACAGTGATTAGTGCTAGAGATCAGCTAATACAGACTAAGTGGTTGCATAGAGTTTATTATACACCGTCCAGGCTGGCCCATATGGGTAAATTGCCTACCCCGGAATGCACAAGATGTGGTTATGCGAGGGTCTCCTTTTTCCATGTGATTTGGGAATGTCCTGTTATTAGGGCCTTTTGGTCCAATGTCCATAGGCTTATGAATGAGAAGTTAGGTTTTCCGTGGGTTTGCGCTCCAGAGAATAGTCTCCTTGGCCTGGTAGAAGACTTAATTCAGACTAAGTATGAAAGACAGTTATACAGATTACTGATGTTTTATGCCAGAAAGACTATTCTGTTAAATTGGAAGCCTCCGAAAGCCCCGTCTTTACGCCACTGGAAGCAAATCGTTAATGGAGATTTGTCATTATACAGGCTTACTTTTGAGGCCAGGGGTGTCCCGGACAGGTTCATGGACATTTGGGGCCTTTGGCTCGCCTCTCAGTCCTGTTAGGTACTAGACTCTTGAGTGCGTGTTGGAGCGCAGGTGGTGGGATGTAATTGTAATCAGGAGCTACTGACTCGGCTGCTAGATTAATTGAATGAATGGTGTGAATGGGGGTGAATGTTTTCTTATCCTGCTTGAATAATGCATTTGCTTTTATTACATTTGATGACGTTGGAATCTGTACGAATTGTAGGAATTGTTTTTCTGTCTATAAGGATAGGTTGTGATACCTCATGTAATGCAAATTTTGGAAGGTTTGAATGTTATTGATGGATGGTTGTAATTGGGTTTCTAATTTGTTTTGTAAAAAGAAAAATTTCTTCTTAAAATAAACAATTAAAAAAAAAAAAAAAGATTTTAAAGCGTTTTACAATAAATAAAAAATTGTATTTGTGGAAGTTAACGTATAAGTTCCACTGCATCATTTAGACCTTTGGGTTAAAGTGTCTGGAGCATATAGATCCAGAACATTTCATGCTTTGCAGCGTTTGAAATCTATTCGGCTGGTCAATGGGTATAAAATCCACAGGGGTTATTTTTAGAGCTTCAAAGTTTTGTTGATGAGCCTGTTTACAATGAAGTGCGACACTTTGTTTAATGTCGCCTTTTTTAACACAGGCTCAGTGTCCATTGAGTCGTATGTGGAGCGCACATGTCATTCTGCCCACATATTGCAGACGATGTGCACTCAATCACATATATCACTAACGAACTTTTACAAGTTAAGTGAAATTTGATCGGATATGATATCTTGGTATATGTGGATCCATTAATATTACAAAATAAGATCAAGCAGAATACAGAATAAGGCCATGTTCACACGGCTTAAAACTGGACGTATTTCAGTCCGTAATTACGTGCCGGAGTGCGCAAATTACGGGCTGAAAACGTCCCAGTCATTACGGTAATCCACAGTTCTCATAGAGAACTATGGATTACGTCTCCTCTCCCTGCTCGGCGAATACGCCGAGGGGGGAGATAATTGACATGTGAATTACCAGCGGCGTATACGTACCGCTGGTAATGCAAGTCTATGGGCTGGCGAGGTGCCGGCCCCCCGCTCTCTCCCCCGCTCCCGGCCACACGGCGTAATTGCGGGGCGTAATTACGTCCCGCAATTAAGCCGTGTGAACCTAGCCTAACAGTTAATTTGGAGGTTTTGCTCAAAGCATCCTCCAAAAGTTTTTTGGGGTATCTTTGTTCTTTGAATCTTTTTTCCAAAAAACCAGCGTGGTTAAAAAAATCCCTATCATCTGAACAATTCTTCCGAATTCTTTTGAGCTGCCCATAGGGGATATTATTCAGCCATGGTCTGTGGTGTGCACAAAATGGATGTACGTGTTACTATCTACTTTCTTAAAATGGGTGGTAGTGAAATTGCCGTTGGTAAGAATAATATTTAGATCTAAAAAAAAACTATGGAAAGAGGACTATAATTCGCTATAAAATGTTCCACGTGTTATTTAGAAAGGTGATAAACTCAGGGATGATATCTGAAGGTCCTGACCATACAAAGAACAAATCATCAATAAATCTTTTATACAGAGTTACGTTCTGCATATATTGCGGTTGTGTGTGTGTGTATGTATGAATAGGTGTGTGTGTGTATATGTATATATATATATATATATATATATATATATATATATATATATATAATATAAATTGTGGCATAGTGACTGTGTGCAGTTACAGGTCTCTGCCACTAGGTGGAATTCAGCAGGGTGCCTGCTGCAAACGTGCCACCGAATGTCTGGGTTTGGTGGGGGAAGGAGACTTGCTGGTGTCAGTGACAATAAGTTGCTGACACAGGTAGCTAGAATGGCTGCCTCACAGCCCGGTATGGGTCTCCTTTCCCGGGACGGTCGTAGCGTTGGGTGGGAGGCCGTCCCCACGTTCCAGGCCAGATTTTGGGCCAATCCCTGTAGGGCTATAAGAGGCCTCCTACTACAGGTGATCGTGGGGCGTGGTCTGCTACCTGGAGTTTGGTGTGGCAGCAGAGCTGAGGAGAGGCTCTGCCCCCCCCCCCCTCTCCAGAGGCTTGAGGGAAGCCTAAAAAGGTACAGTGAGGATACTGTATTTTGTGGGTCTGGATGGTAGATCCAGACCACTGATAGGTAAGGTCTATACCTGAATGTGTGTAGTTAGTGGCCAGCCGGCCTGAGGTTTTTCCGTTTATGATTTATGTTTTGTTGGCTATGCCTGACCAATAAAACAGGCTGAAGCCATAAATAAACCTTTGTCTGTGTGCCACTCGCTTACCAAAGCGGCGATCCCGTGAGTGAAGGACCCTGGGGCCGGTCCAGGAGGGCGTCCAAGCGTGAGAGGAACCTCACCATAAATATATTAGCGTAAGACGGAGCTACGCGGGTCCCCATCGCCGTCCCCTTTATCTGGTGATAGGTGGTGCTATTATGATTGAAGTAGTTATTTTCCAAAATAAAAATCCAACTGTTGATTAAAAATGTTTTTTTCTCATGTGGAAACTGTGTATTTTTCTCTAAAATGTCTAACACAATTTGTTCCCAGATGATGTGGAATATTTGAATATAAAGCTGTTACATCGGCTGTAATTAAGATGTATTGGGGATTCGGTTCCAAATCTGTGAGAAATTATATCAAATGTCCAGAGTCTCTCAAGTGACTTTTCAAATTAATTACATGTGGTTGTAAATAAAGATCCAGAAAATGGGAAAGCTGGCTTGTGCTGGAGTTGATGCCCAAAATGGTAGGGCGTCCGGGTGGGTTAGTAAGTCCTTTGTGAATTTTTGGCAGAAAATAAAAAAAATGGGTGATTTGGTTCTTGAATGTGTAAATTAAGTTTTTTTGTTTATAACATTATTTGTTTCAGCTTCATTCAATAAAGTAAGTAATCTTTTTTGGATTCCAGGAAATGGATCTGTAGTGACTATTTCATAATATGTATTGTCACTCAGGATATTATCAGCTTCTTTTTGATAATTGATAAAATCTAATATTACAGTTCCCCCTCCTTTATCAGCGGGGCGTATTACTATGTCATAATTGTTTTTTAGCTTCTTTAGAGCAATAGATTCTTGTTTGGTAAGGTTTTTTTTTTTTTTTTTTGAAAGGTGAGATTATTTGTAATTCGTCGGACTCAAGGTCAGAAAATGTTTTCAAGTAGTGTCCCTGTGACTGGATGGGATAAAACTTGGATTTCACATGGATTTCTATTGAACCATCTTTTGTAACTTCAGAATCAGTAGATGATTCTATTGGGCTGGGGTGCAAGGCAAAATGTCTAGCAAGGGTTAATTTTCTAAGATGGTGAAGGTCTAGAAATAAATCAAAATAATTAATATCATTGGTAGGTTGCAAATATATAGCCATTTTGAAAGAACTATGTTGTCGTATTTATCTATTTTGTATTGAGATAGATTAAAAATTCCTAGTTTACTTAATTCTATAATAGTAGTTTCTGTAGTTGATTGTGGATCTTATTGAGGGATAAGGACCTTCCTTTTTTTTTATGGCTGGTTCCCGCCCTGTGCCTTTTCTTTTGGTAGCGGTTTTTATTTTCAGGGATAGAAAGGGAACTGATTGTGTTTGGTCTAAAAAAAGGGGTACGTTTTGGCCCTCTGTATTAATTTCGGTAGGGGTAGTGTTCATATCAATGAGGTTGGAAGAAGTGTTGGATACATCATGTGTCGTGAATTGTGAAGGAATAGAAGAGGAAAATGATTCATTAATATCCGCTTTGAAACCATTATGTTCTAGTTTAATTTTCTCAAACTTCTCTCAGACCTTTTGTGCTCTTAAAGTGATGTCCAAGAAAGAAGAAATGTCAGGATCGCAATTTGTGTTTTTAATTTCTCTAGTGTCTGATATTTCATTAGTTAGTGAAGTATTGGTAATACATTTTGTGAAGTTCTTTTCAAATTGTGACATTGTGTTATGTGTCAAAGTATTTATATCATAGATTACCGGTATATCTGTGTATTCTGCTTGATCTTGTTTTGTAATATTAATGGATCCACATATACCAATATATCATATCCAATCAAATTTCACTTAACCTGTAAAAGCTCGTTTGTGATATATGTGATTGAGTGCACATGTCGTCTACAATACGTGGGCAGAACGACATGTGCGCTCCATGTACGGCTCAATGGACACAGAGCCGGTGTTAAAAAAGGCGACATTAAACAAAGTGTCGCACTCCACTGTAGACAGGCTCACAAACAAAATTTTGAAGTTCTAAAAATCACTCTTGTGGATTTTATACCTATTGATCAGCGCAATAGATTTCAGATGTTGCAAAAGCGTGAAATGTTCTGGATCTATAGGCTCCAGACACTTCAACCCAAAGGCCTAAATGATGCAGTGGAACTTATACGATAACTTCCACAATTAGAATTTGATATGTATTATATAACTCTTTAAAATCTTATGTTAAAAGTACAGGCTTATTGTTTTTCTTCTCCATAGCACACAATTTTGGTCCTATACTTTATACAAGTAATTTTAACTACTATTCTAGTTCCCTGCTTCTGATAGTAAGTACGGACCTACAGCCCTCTGATTGGTCTATTTGTTTTTACCGCTAGTCTTAGACCCATTCTGTTTTCCATAGACTTAAACTAATCCTCCCACTGGTCTATTCAGATAGACCGCCTTTACTTTCATTGGTTAGTTTTATACAGCAATGTGCCCACTATATTACCTACTCCACATGCATTGGTCCTTTCATATTTCCCTTCTGTTACATCCCATAGACCAGAGTCCGGCTTCTGATTGGACCATTTATATTTACCGCCCGTTTTTACAATTTAACATTTAGATATGTTAAATTACATAGAAAGGAGCTACTCATTTTATTGGTCGGTTCATAATTGCCTCTTTCTTCCTATTGGTCCCTTTTTTCTCAGCTTATTTCTAGTGATACAGTTATTTATTCATAGTTTTTTTTTTAAGATTAACAGCTCTTTTTACATATTTTTGAATATTTTATTATTTATTATCTGTTATCTTTTACACAACCAGGTTTAAGATATATTGTGATATTTCAGCTTCCAGTTATGCCGATAGTCGATTCGTTTCATACTTCTCTTCTTTTCCTGGACCCACGTCCTGATCCTAGAATTATCCTTTTTCTCGCCACTGAAAAGCAGCTAGAGCTGACATAGTTTGATTGAAGTTCCAATTACCCAATTACCAGTCGGCGTGTACTATCCCTTCTTCCCTTGATGTAATCAGTGATGACACTTGAGTGACAGCTGAATCTTCAAATTAAATTCCCTTGTTGTAATGATTGTTAGGTTGATCTATGTAAAGTTAACAGTTCATTTAAATATCCATGTATGTTTAAACTTTTGTATTACCCTTGAAAAAGCGCTGGTATACAGCGCTGAAGTGCATCTGACCTGCGGCTGCCGTGTTAAGAGCTACGGAACCAAAAAGCCCCGTAGACGCATGTGAGAGTTATGCCTCTAAAATTGGAGCACAACCTCAATAGGTGAGCACTTCCACACCTTATTTCTATCTATATTTTCCCAAATTTACTTCACCATTTTGCGCCCCCTTGTGTTTTTTTCTCTTTATCTGTATGTCAGTCCCCTCTAATATACATCGTTCCTCTTTAGTTCCTCCTGTCATACACATCATTCCTCTCTGATATACATAGTTCCTCTTTAGATCCTCCTGTCGTATACATCATTCCCCTCTGATACACATAGTTCCTCCTGTCGTATACATCATTCCCCTCTGATATATATTGTTCCTCTTTAGTTCCTCCTGTCGTAAACATCGTTACCCTCTGATATACATTGTTTCTCTTTAGTTCTTCCTGTCGTACACATCATTCCTCTCTCTGATATACATCATTCCTCTTTAGTTCCTCCTGTCGTATACATCGTTCCCCTCTTACATACGTTGTTCCTCTTTTGTTCCTCCTGTCGTATACATCATTCCCCTCTGATATACATCGTTCCTCTTTTGTTCCTCCTGTCGTATACATTGTTCCCCTCTGATATACATCGTTCCTCTTTAGTTCCTCCTGTCGTATACATTGTTCCCCTCTGATATACATCGTTCCTCTTTAGTTCCTCCTGTCGTATACATCATTCCCCTCTGATATACATTGTTCCTCTTTAGTTCCTCCTGTCGTATACATCGTTCCCCTCTGATATACATTGTTCCTCTTTAGTTCCTCCTGTCGTATACATCATTCCCCTCTGATATACATCGTTCCTCTTTTGTTCCTCCTGTCATATACATCATTCCTCTCTGATATACATCGTTCCTCTTTTGTTCCTCCTGTCGTGTACATCGTTCATAGGATATGTGGACATTGGCCACCTGTGGATACCTGTGAGCAGGGATGCAGACATATACTGTGGCGTTCCTTCTGCATATCCATAGTGAAATAGAGTGAGGGTATGTGCACACGGAGTCTTTGGATCCGTGTTGGGTCCGAAAAGCGCATCCAAAAACGCAGCGTCTTTCGGATGCAAAACGCAGCGGAGTGTTAGGATCCATTTTGGCTGCAATAGGAGCACACCCTATAGTTTATTATAGGGCTACTGCTGCGTCTTTCGGACCAAGAATTGAAATGACAATTCCTGGAACAGATGCGAAAGACGCAGTGAGACGCGTATCGCCAATCACTCGTGTAAAAGTCGATGCGTGTTTCTAATAAACAGCAATGTAAAATCACACTGCTATTAATTCGATACGTGTTTGGGTCTGTTTGGAGACTGACCGATCCAAACACGTATCGAAAAGCGTATGTTGCACGGAGTCAAAGACGCCGTGTGAAGACACCCTAAATGTAATCACAATTTCACTCTGGTTATTCCTTTTTCAGCTATGGATACACAGCAGCTCTGTATGGTGTCCTCAGTCACCAACAAAATGGTGATTTGGAATCTACAATCCACATCCCCCTCCTTATGCACACAGGGGAGGGGGAGGCTTGTGAGGTCACCACCAGAACAGCCTGTACAGCAGGCTGTGTTGCATGCTCTTTATACCAAATTTTTTTTTTTCTTGGAGGTGCTCCCTCTGGTGGCTAAGAGTGAGAAACCTTGAAAATTATTATGCATTTTTTATATTTACCACAAATTGAATGAAAGAAAAAAATATACAAAAAATTGACAAAAATGAACGCACAATATTTGTTTGGATTAGTTTTTCGGACCCAAACAAGCATCTAACAATGTACGGGATGATTTACATTTGTTTCATTGTAAAAGACGCATCGATGTTCAGACATCTGATCACCGATGCGTCTTTCGGATCCATTAAAAGAATTGACATGTCAATTCTAGATCTGTTTTACACAGCATACACCCTATTTATAACTATAGGGTGCATTTCTGCTGCAGCAAAATTGCATCCAGACATGCAGCTCATTTTGGGTGCGTGTTGAATGCGTTTTACGCAGCACTTTTGAATACGTTTTTTGGATCCAAAAATGTATTCAAAAACGATGTGTGAACATACCCTTAAAATTACAAGGCATCATATTTCTACAATGAAGAAAGAAAATAAAGATTGAAATAAAATACATAGGCTTTGACCTTTGGAACACAGTGGTGGAGTGACTTAGAAAAATGCTATGGTTTTTTCAAGCATACCTAAACTTTCAGATCACTTTTCAGGATAAGTTGTTGTATGCTTTTAGGAGTAGCGCTGGCCACTATATAAGTTGTATATGGCATTTTTACAAGTTTTCATTCCTTCACACTTTCTCTATAAATTTGAGCTTCTAGGTGGAGACTTACTGCTTTTATGTCTCTGATACAATACTTGCACATACCTCCATGCTTCTACACCCAGAACAGGATTTTAGTTACCTTATAATCTCTGCTGCTCCCATTTTGTGTGGTTGTTTTTCTGTTTTTAACAAGATTTTTCCTCCCCATGTGCATAACTTTGCATTAATCTTATTTGAACCTCATCTGACATTTCTCTGCCCAGGCCTCCAACTTATCCAGTTCAATTTGTAATAGAACATTATCCTCTATTGTGTTGTTTACTTTGCAGAGATTCGTATCATCTGCAAAGATTGAAATTCTACTGTGTAATCCTTCTGTTAGGTCACGGGTGTCAAACACAAGGCCCGCAGGCCGAATCCGGCCCGTTTACTTGTGTTATCCAGCCCAGAACTTGTTGCTGAGCTGTGCTGTTGGGTCGCAGAGCAATCTATGTAGCGCTACAGTCGGGGCGTTGTGTTGGGAGTAAGGCCGTGTTCACACGGCTTATTCCCGACGGAGTTGTGCGCCGTCTTGAGCTCACAAATCCACCGTGAATAAGGGGCAGGACGGGAGCGCGGCGGGGGCGCCGCTCCCGACCCCATAGACAATGCATTGTTTACGGCGCGTCCGCGCCGTAAATAATGTGCATGTCACTTTCTCCCCCCGTGGCGGATTCGCCGAGCGGGGAGGAGCGACGGATTCCACTGTTCTCTATGAGAGCAGTGGATTACTGTAATGACAGGGACGGATTGGCGCCGTACTGAAGCGCAAATCCGGCGCGGAGTACGGCGCCAATCCGTGCCCAAATAAGCCGTGTGAACGAGGCCTAAGTGGAGCGTAGGGGCTGCAGTTACTGCCAGCAGCATACAGAGCAGATTTGAGAGGAGGAGTGCAGCTCTCACATTCCCCGCCCACTGTTAGCTCTCAGAGGCTGTAAACAAAGGCTCTGCAGCTCTTTCTCCCTGGTGGCAGCATGTTGACCTGGGACCTGTGGCTGGCAGGTGTTATCTTTCTGGATCTGTGAGTTCAAGTAGCTGCTGTCCAGTGACTCTGTGTATGTGTTATGCTGAGTGGTGACACCTGATGGCTGACTGCTCAGCATGACAGAACATAAATACATTAACCCCTAAGTGACCACTAAATAGTTAACCCCTTCAGAACATATTGACAGTGGTCACCTCTGATTCAAGCCATTTAACATTAGTTCTAATGAGTTTACATGAGACTAAAAAATAATGTAAAAATTATAAAAAATACTAAGAAAAAAAATAAAATTTTTCATCTCTTTTCCCTCCATTTGGGAAAATTGTTTTCTTTAAAAATTAAAGAAACTGTTACATATTCAGTACCCCGCATCCGTAAGGCCCAAAACCATGAAATTATTAATTTAAAAGGAAAAAAAAAGGGCCAAAATGGAAAGCTGGGTTCACTGGTATCAGTCGGGGGTACTGTGATTAAGGGTGAGTTCAAACAGTGTTCCCCTGTAGTGGGCAACTTCTAAAGCACTACAGGGCCGGCCCCCATCTACTTTAATTTTCCCCGCAGTACGTGCTCAATGAGAGCTATGAATTACCATAATTGCGGGACGTACGCAATTGCGCCCCGAGATATGGCCCACAAAAGTGTTGTATGAACATACCTCAAGGTACCTGGACAAATACTGTAATGGAGCCGCGGCCGGACCATAAGCATAAATTAAATGTCCCGCACAGAAAATGTGTGTTTGAGAAATGGAACAACATATACTAAATAGGACTACATTTATTCTATTGATCTCTATCGGTATGCCATGGCTCCATCAGAGTATTCACTGGGGTATATTTGTTTGTGATGTTAAAGGCATGTTACAGAACGTAATTTTATGCTTGGGGCATATTTTGTGCTGAAATACGTCCCAAAATAAGCATCACATAATGTACTATGCAGCTCTCATTTGATTCCTATCTAAAAACCGTGAGTCATTAAAGTCATTAAAGTCATTAGCATATCCGCACCTACGTGAAAAACAAACAATGTCTGATCTTGCCCTAGAGGTGGCAGGAGGGGGGGGGGGGAGAGGGACGTGGACTGAGGTTTTGCTCCAGGGCCCATAAGCCTTTAGCTACGCCCCTGGTGCTGGACAAGGGACAGTCTTCAGGATCATCTTACTTCTGGAGGTGAGCCAGGTCAGAAGCTAGTCTCCCTTTTCTCTGATATAAAGTATAGTGGGCGAGTGGCAAACTGGCAGTGCAGTCTCTCACACTAGCTGCCGACTGCTAAGCAGTGTGCAGCCCCTGACCCCACAGCCTATGTAGAAATAAAATAAAATGTAATGATTATTGTTGATTTCAATTGTATTTTGGATGTTTAGTGGCACTGTGCCACTAGCAGTGGTCAGCACTGCTGACTCATCTTTAATTGAGCACTTATTAAATATGCTAGTTCTCACAGGTATCAGCCAGTTGGCATCCAGGGGACATGAACTATCCCCTGGATGCAGTCTGCCTGCAAGACTTAACATTAATGGAATATTAAAATGTTGACTATGTCTCAGTAATAGAAAAATGTGTTTCTGGTCACTGCTTTACACCTCATATGGTAAGAGACATTTCAGTTACTGAGAGGCCATTGACCTCTCATTTATGACTACGTCCATTGTAACCACTGAGATAGTTTGAAAAACCGTACCCCAACATATATCATGAATAATAGCTCAAATATATAAAAAATGTATGATAAATGTTTGGGTACAGTTTTTCACTGTATCTCAGTGGTTACCAGGGACGTAGTCATAAATGAGATGTCAATCGCCCCTCATTTACATATGCTGAACACCGTAGATTAGAAGAAGAAAAAATTCCAAACACCAAAATTTTATTTTTATGGTTATTTAACAATATATTCTTCCTGATTACCATTAAAGGGCTGTTTGTAACAGTAATACTATACAAATGAAACTACTCCTTAATAGCTTGCTTAACTGTTAAAGGGAATCTGTCATCAAATTTTTATTTTTTTTTGTTGATGAAATATTATGTGTTCATTTTTGTTTAAATTTTTAGTATTTTTTTTTTATTTCATTCAATTGGTGCTAAATATTAAAAAATGCATATTAATTTTCAAGGTTTCCACTCTTAAAGCACCAGAGGGAGCACATCCAAGAAAAAAAGAGTTTTCCTCATGTACAAAGATCAGGAATTACGTCTTGCTGTAAATGTGGGCTGGTCTGGTGGTGACCTCACATGCCTCCCCCTCCCCTGTGTGCAAAAGGAGGGGGAGGAGGATTGTAGACTCCATTTTGTTGGTGACTGAGGAAACCATACAAAGCTGCTGTGTATCCATAACTGAAAAAGGAATAACAAGAGTGAAATTGTGATTACATTTAGGCCTCGTTCACACGGCTTATTCCCGACGGATTTGTGCGCCGTATTGAGCTCACAAATCCGCCGTGAATAAGGGGCGGGGCCGGAGCGAGGCCGGGGGCGCCGCTCCCCGGCCCCATCGACAATGCATTATCTACGGCGCGTCCGCGCCGTAAATAATGTTCATGTCACTTTCTCCCCCCGCGGCGGACTCGCCGAGCGGGGAGGAGCGACGGAATCCACTGTTCTCTATAGACAGTGGATTACCGTAATGACAGGGACGGATTGGCGCCGTACTGAGCGCCAAATCCGGCGCGGAGTTTTTGGGCGCCAATCCATCCCCAAATAAGCCGTGTGAACGAGGCCTTAGGGTCTGTTCACTCGGAGTCTTTTACTCCGTGTTACATAAGCTTTTGGATATGTGTTTGGGTCAGTCTGTCAGTCCCCAGACGGACCCAAGCACTTTATCTAATAAAGCAGCAGTGTGATTATACATTGCAGCTTTTTAAGAAACATGATAAAAGCTTTGGGGATGAGGATCTCTGTGTGCGCCCCAGGCCCGTCTTTTGGGGATCCGTTCCTTTTAAGTGGAAAACGTCAATTCTTGGCCAAAAAAGACGCTTCCCAAAAACAAAATCCAAACATAAAGCTCGCTTTTGCTCCAAAGAGCTGATTTTGGATAACACTTTTGACTCCCCCAAACAAAAACCCCAAAGACCCGGGGGGCCACTACCCTTTATGGCCTTTTGTTCAACACGGTTATTCCGACGATTTTTTCCCGGGGGGTATTGACGCACAAATCCGCCGGAATAAGGGGGCGAGAAGGGGGGGGCGGGGGGGCCCGCTCCCGGGCCCCATAGACAATGCATTTTTTTTACGGCGCGTCCGCACGTAAATAATGTGCATTCATTTTTTCTCCCCCCGGGGGGTTTTTCGCCGAGCGGGGGGGGGGACGAGGAATCCACTGTTTTCAGGGAGGCAGTGGATTACCGTAATTTTGCTTTTGCCGCGGATTTGGCGCCGTACTGAAGCCAAATCCGGCACGCAGTACGGCGCCAAACCGCGGCAGAATAAGCCGTGGAAGGGGGCCTTACTCATTTCATGTGGATATCAGAAGGGAACGCCACGTAAAATGTCTGCAACCCCTCACGGGGTATCCACATGGCCCCAAGGTCCTAGCCCCCAAGAACAATTTTAAGTCTATTTTTCACATTTTAACATTTAGGCTGGTCTCTTTTCATTGACAAAAAAACACCTGAAAAAAAAAAAATCCTAAAAAACTTTCAAAAACTAATTTTTTGTCCCCGAGGGGGAAAAAAACGTTTGAAAAAAAAAACGGCCATTTTTTGGCACATTTTTTGCTTGTCTTGAAGCCCCTGGTTTTTAATGTCTGCATAAATAAACCCTTTGGGTTTATTTTCCGCCTAAAAAAGGGGGAATTACAGCACATTATTGCTTTTCTGGTCCGTTTGGTTCAACAAACGCTACTGTGTTTTTGGGGATACTTTTTGGATGCACGGTTCACCCCCTATATTTATAAAAGGGCTCCTGCTGCATCTTTCGGAACAAAATCGATGTCAATTCGTGGAACGGATCCAAAGACCGAAATGAAAACCCCATCAAGATCAACGTCAAACAGGGATACTTGTTTCATTTTAAAAAAGCAATTAAATCCCCAAAAGCTTTTTGTTTGTACTTTTTGAGTCTGACAGAATCGAATTTTAAAGCGTCAAAACCCGCACAAACGGAGTTTAGCATAAAAAATCCGCGGCAAATGGATTTTTTACCTAAAAAATTTTTAAAGAAAAACGGATTTAAGTGGCAAAATCCACCGAAAGAATTAGGGGCAAAATCTCAGCAAAGGGATTTTAGGGGCAAAACTGCAGCAAAGGGGAATTTTAGCGGCAAAATCTGCAAGCAAACCGGATTTTTAGCAGGAAAAACCCTGCATAGAAATAGAGTTTTAGAACAGGAGTTTAGCGTCAAAAACTCCGTGGCTAACGGAGTTTTAGCGTCAAAACCGCGGCGGAACCGAGTTTTATTGCTCAAAAATCCGGGGCCCGGAAAACGGAGTTTAGCGTCAAAATCCGCGACGAAACGGATTTAAAGGCGGCAAAATCCGCGACGAAACGGAGTTTAGGGCGAAAATCCCGCGACGAAACGGAGTTAAGGGGCCCAAAATCCGTGGCGAAACGGAGTTTAGCGTCAAAATTCAGGGGCGAACGAGTTTGGGCGTCAAATCCGCGCGGAACGGAGTTTAGCGCAAATCCGCGGCGGAACGGAGTTTACGGGCGCAAATCGGAAAGAAATGGAGTTTACTGTCAAAATTCCGCAAACATACAAGTTTAAGGTGCGGCAAAATTGCAGCAAACGGATTTTAGTGGCTAAAATCTGCCGGCGAACAGAGTTTAGCGGCAAAATCCGCAAAGAAAAAGGTTTAGAAACGGAGTTTACCCGTCATAATCGCCGGGCGGGGGGAAGGAGTTTAAGCGTCCAAAAATCCGCGGCGGAAGGAGTTTAGCGCCCAAAATTCCGCGCGGAAATGGAGTTTTAGCGTCAAAATCCGCGGCGGAATGGAGTTTTGGGGCGTCAAAAACGCGGCGGAAACGGAGTTTTAGGCTCAAAAATCCCCCGGGTGAACGGAGTTTAGCGTCAAAATACCGCGCGGACCGGAGTTTAGCGTCATAATCCGCGGGCGGAACGGAGTTTAGCGGCAAAATCCGCGGCGAAAACGAGTTTTAAGCGCCCAAAAACCACAGCGAACGGGAGTTTGGGCGCAAAACTGGAAAAGGAAATGAGTTTACTGTCAAAATCCGCAAACATACAGAGTTTTAGGTCAAAATCTGCAGCAAACGGATTTTAGTGCAAAATCTGCATGCAAACGGATTTAGCGTCAAAATCCGGCCAGCGAACGGAGTTTTTAGCGGCAAAATCCGCAGCAATCGGGATTTAGCGGCAAAAACCAGCGAACGGAGTTTTAGCGGAAAATCCGCAAAGAAAATAGATTTAGAAAGGGAGTTTTTAGCGTCAAAATCCGCGGCGAAACGGAGTTTAGTGGTCAAAATCCGGGGCGGAACGGAGTTTAGCGTCAAATCCGCGGCGGAAACGGAGTTTAGCGTCAAAACTGGGGCGGAAAAACGGAGTTTAGCGTCAAAAAAATCCGCGGCGGAACGGAGTTTAGCGTTCAAAATCCCGGGGGAAACGGAATTTAGCGTCAAAACCCTCCGGGCGAAACGGAGTTTAGCGTCAAAATCAGCCTCGATCGGAGTTTAGCGGCAAAATCCGCAGCGAACGGAGTTTAGCGGCAAAATCTGGAAAGAAATGGAGTTTACTGTCAAAATCCGCAAACATACAGAGTTTAGGGTCAAAATCTGCAGCAAAACGGATTTTTTAGTGGAAAAAATCTGCCGCGAACAGAGTTTAGCGGCAAAATCCGCAAAGAAAAGTTTTTAGAAAACGGAAGTTTTAGCGTCAAAAATCCGCGGCGGAACAGAGTTTAGCGTCAAAATCCCGCGGCGGAACGGAGTTTGGGAAAGGGCCCAAAATCTGCTTAGAAATGAGTTTAGAAACGGAGTTTAGCGTCAAAAATCCGCCGCGAAAGGAGTTTAAGCTGGCAAAAATCCGCAGCGAACGGAGTTTAGGGGCAAAATCCGCGACGAAACGGAGTTTAAGCGGCAAAATCCGCGACGAAACGGAGTTTTAGGGGCAAAATCCCGCGGCGGAACGGAGTTTTAGCGTCAAAATCCAACATTAGAAATAAGTTTAGAAAACGGAGTTAGCGTCAAAATCCGCGGGCGAAGGGAGTTTTAGCGTCCAAAATCCGCGGGGGGAAACGGAGTTTGCGTCAAAATCCCCGACGAAAACGGAGTTTAGCGTCAAAATCCGCGACAAAAACCGGAGTTTTAGCGTCAAAAATCCGCGGGCGAAAACGGAGTTTAGCGTCAAAATCCGCAGCGAAACGGAGTTTTTAGCGGCAAAATCCGCGGGGGGGGGGGGAAAAAACGGAGGTTTAGTGCGGCAAAATCAGGGGCGAACCGGAGTTTAGCGGCAAAATCCGCTGCGGAACGGAGTTTAGCGTCAAAATCCGCGGCGGAACGGAGTTTAGCGGCAAAATCTGGAAAGAAATGGAGTTTACTGTCAAAATCCGCAAACATACAGAGTTTAGCGGCAAAATCTGCAGCAAACGGATTTATGGCAAAATTTGCCGCGAACAGATTTTAGGCGGCAAAATTCCGCAAAGAAATAGAGTTTAGAAAACGGAATTTTAGCGTCAAAATCCGCTGCGAAATGGATTTAGCGTCAAAATCCGCGGCGGAAATGGAGTTTAGCGTCAAAATCCGCGCGGAAATGGAGTTTAGGGGTCAAAATCCGCGGGAAACGGAGTTTTAGCGTCAAATATCCCCCCGGCGGAAACGGAGTTTAGCGTCAAAAACCCGCGGCGGAAAGGGAGGTTTAGCGTCAAAATCCCCCCGGCGGAACGGAGTTTAGCGCAAAATCCGCGCGGAAACGGAGTTTAGCGTCAAAATCCGGCGGCGGAACGGAGTTAGCGTCAAAACCGCGCGAAAAACGGAGTTTAGCTTTCAAAATCCGCAGCAAAAACGGATTTTTAGCGTCAAAATCCGCACGAACGGAGTTTAGCGTCAAAAATCCGCGACGAAACGGAGTTTAGCGTCAAAATCCGCTTAAAAATAGGAGTTTAGAAACGGGGGAAGGGTTTAGCGCCCAAAATCCCGGCGGAACGGATTTTAAAGCGTCAAAAATCCCGGCGGAAACGGAGTTTAAGGCGTCAAAATCCGGGGCCCGAAACGAGTTTAGCGTCAAAAAACCACAGCGAACGATTTTTAGCGGCAAAATCCGCAGCGAACGGAGTTTAGCGGCAAAATCTGGAAAGAAATGGAGTTTACTGTCAAAATCCGCAAACATACAGAGTTTAGGGTCAAAATCTGCAGCAAACGGATTTTAGTGGCAAAATCTGCAGCGAACAGAGTTTAGCGTCAAAATCCGCAAAGAAATAGAGTTTAGAAACGGAGTTTAGCATCAAAATCAGCGGCGAAGGAAGTTTTAGCGGCAAAATCCCCGGCGGGCCGATCGGAGTTTAGCGGCAAAATCCGCAGCGAACGGAGTTTAGCGGCAAAATCCGCAAAGAAATAGAGTTTAGAAACGGAGTTTAGCGTCAAAATCCGCGGCAAAACGGAGTTTGGCGTCAAAATCCGCGGCGAAAAGGAGTTTGGCGTCAAAATCCGCGGCGGAACGGAATTTAGCGTCAAAATCCGCGTCGAAACGGAATTTAGCGTCAAAATCCCGCGCGAAACGGAGTTTAAGCGTCAAAATCAGCGAGCGAACGGATTTTTAGGGGCAAAATCCGCAGCGAACGGAGTTTAGGGGCAAAATCGGAAAGAAATGGAGTTTACTGTCAAAACCGCCAAACATACAAGTTTAGGGTCAAAATCTGCAGCAAAGGGAAATTTAGTGCAAAATCGCCGCGAACAGAGTTTAGCGGCAAAATCCCGCAAAGAAATTAGAGTTTAGAAACGGGGGGTTAAGGGCGGCAAAATCCGCGGCGGGAAACGGAGTTTAAGAGTAAAAAATCCGCGGCGGAACGGAGTTTAGCGTCAAAAATTCCGCGGCGGAACGGATTTTTTAGCGGCAAAATCTGTTAAAATAGGTTAGAAAGGGAGTTTATTTTGGCAAAATCCGCCGCGAACAGGAGTTTAAGGGCAAAATCCGCAGCGAAGGGAGTTTTGGGGCGGCAAAATCCGCGCGGAAACGGAGTTTAGCGTCAAAATCCGCTAGAAATAGAGTTTAAAAAACGGAGTTTAGCGTCAAATCCGCAGGCGAACGGAGTTTTAAAGCGTCAAAATCCCACGAAACGGAGTTTGGCGTCAAAAATCCCCGCGCAAAAGGGAGTTTTAGCGTCAAAATCCGCGAGAACGGAGTTAAAGCGTCAAAATCGAGCGAAACGGAGTTTAGCGTCAAAATCCGCAGCGAAAGGGAGTTAGCGTCAAAATCCGCACGAAACGGAGTTTAGCGTCAAAATCCGCAGCGAAAACGGAGTTTAGCGTCAGAATCCCGCAGCGAACGGGTTTAGCGTCAAAATCCGCAGGCGAACGGAGTTTAGGGGTCAAAAATCCGCAGGGGAACGGAGTTTAGCGTCAAAAATCCGCAGCGAACGGAAGTTTTAGCGTCAAAATCCGCGACGAAACGGAGTTTAGCGTCAAAATCCGCTTAAAAAAATAGGATTTTAGAACGGAGTTTAGGGGTTTCAAAATCCGCGGCGGAACGGAGTTTAGGTCAAAAATCCGCTTAGAAATGAGTTTGAAACGGAGTTTTAAGCGTCAAAATCCCGCAGCGATACGGAGTTTTAGGTTCAAAAATCCGCGACAAACGGAGTTTTTAAGGCGTCAAAATCCGCGACGAAACGGATTTTTTGGGCGTCAAAATCCCCCGAAGCGAAAACGGAGTTTAAGCGGAAAAAATCCGGGCGACGAAACGATTTTAAGGGCAAAATCCGCGCGGAACGGTTTAGGGGCAAAATCCGCAGGGGAAACGGAGTTTAAGCGCAAAATCCGCAGCGAACGGTGTTTAGCGTCAAAATCCCAGCGAACGGAGTTTAGCGTCAAAATCCCGACAAAAACAGAGTTTTAGAAAACGGAGTTTAAGCGTCAAAATCCGCAGGAAAACGAAGGGAGTTTAGCGGCAAAATCCGCGACGAAACTGGAGTTTGCGGCAAAATCCGCGACGAAAACGGAGTTAGCGTCAAAATCCCGCGACGAAACGGAGTTTAAGCGGCAAAAAATCCGCGACGAAACGAGTTTAGCGGCAAAATCCGCAGGCGAACGGAGTTTAGCGGCAAAATCGGAAAGAAATGGAGTTTACTGTCAAAATCCGCAACATACAGAGTTTTAGGGTCAAAATTGCAGCAAAACGGATTTTAGGGCAAAATCTGCAGCGAACAGAGTTTAAGCGTCAAAATCCCAAGGAAATAGGTTTAGAAACGGAGTTTAGCATCAAAATCCGCGGGAAATGGAGTTTAGCGTCAAAAATCCCGCGCGGAACGGAGTTTAGCGTAAAAATCCGCGGCGGAAGGGGAGTTTTTAGCGTCAAAATCCCGCGGGAACGGATTTTTAGCGTCAAAAACCACAGCGAACGGAGTTTGAGCGGCAAAATCGCAAGAAATGGAGTTTACGTCAATCCGCAGCGAAAACGGATATTTTGGGCAGCAAAATCTGCAGCAAAAAGGGATATTAGCGGCAAAATCTGCGCGAACAGAGTTAGCGTCAAAATCCGCCGCGAAACGGAGTTTAGGGGCAAAATCCGCAGCGAAACGGAGTTTAGCAGCAAATCCGCGGCGAAGGAGTTTAGCTTTAAAATCCGCAGCGAACAGAGTTTAGCGCAAAATCCGCTTAGAATAATTTAGAAACGGAGTATTAGCGTCAAAATCCGCAGCGAACGGAGTTTAGCGTCAAAAACCGAAGCGAAACGGAGTTTAGCGGCAAAAACCGCGGCGAAAGGGATTATAGCGACAAAAACCACAGCGAACGGAGTTTAGGGGCAAAAATCTGGAAAGAAATTGAGTTTACTGGTCAAAATCCCGCAAACATACAGAGTTTAGGGTCAAAATCTGCAGCAAACGGATTTTAGCGGCAAAATCTGCAGCGAACAGTTTAGCGGCAAAATCCGCAAAGAAATAGAGTTTAGAAACGGAGTTTAGCGTCAAAATCCGCAGCGAACGGAGTTTAGCATCAAAATCCGCAGCGAACGGAGTTTAGCATCAAAATCCGCAGCGAACGGAGTTTAGCGGCAAGATCCGCAGCGAACTGAGTTTAGCGTCAAAATCGGCGGCAAAACGGAGTTTAGCGTCAAGATCTGTAAAGAATCGAATTTTCAGCATCAGAAGCAAGAGAACTTTATTAGCACCAAAATCCATAAAGAAAAGTGTTTTTTTTGGGTGTCAGAAGCAGAAAAATTTTAAATTAGTGTCCAAAATTTTGTCATAAAGGGATTTTAAGCGCAAAAAAAACGTTAAAAAAAACTATTCTTTGCGCCAAAGATCCGTTATAAAAAATAAATTTTAACCCGTCAGAAGCGAGAAACTAAAATTAGCAGAAAAATCTTGAATTGTGCAAAAATCGTTAGTGACTAAAGCATGATCACTTTATCAGGAACGAGGACACGTCGCACATCTGTCAGCCTCTTCTCTGGCAGCCTTGCTGGAGCACAGAGGGGCTGGACATTCAGTAGCTGCTTGTTTGGAATCCACAATCATGACTGCCTGCTCCCTGCAGACAATAGAGCATGCTGAGCTCACAGCAGGGGGACTCTCACTGAAGTTAATCATTTGCAGTCTCTTACCTGCAGTAATTACTTTATGGCAGCTTCCTGAGTGTCATGCAACTCACAGAGCAGAGAACCATCTCTGAAGGGGGGGGAAGGGCTCCTACACACAGGAATCTCTATAGCTCTCTTTACAGACTCACAATCAAAATTACAGCAAAAGTTAAAAAGATGATAGAAAACACACACACATTACTGCAAAAAAAAAAAATTGCGACAACATACCTTTTAGGAGAAGTTACATTTATACAGTTCTAAAATTATGTCGGCCCTTTAAGGTACGCCGTGAGACCGATGTGGCCCCCGGTGAAAATGAGTTTGATACCCCTGTGTTAGGTCATTAGTGAATATATTAAAGAGAATTGGGCCTAATACTGACCTCTGTGGTACCTCACTAGTAAGAAAGCCAGTCCGAGTATGTACGTTCCCGCAAATGGACGTATGCATACGTCCTGGCGATCGTGCGGGCTTGCAGGCGAGCCCCGCACGATCGCGACATGAGACCAGTGGTATATTACCGCTGGCCTCATGCCACATCACCCACGGCTGGAGTGAGCTCCGGCCGCGGGTGTCGAACCCCTTAACTCCGATGATCAATTTAGATCGTCAGTGCTAAGTCGCAGGCAGGAGGCGGGAGCCCCGCCTGCCGGCTCTCGGCGCACTGCTGCACGATAGTGCGGCAACGATCGCTTACCAGACGGCCCAATGAATTGTGGGCATCGTGACTGACAGTTGTCATGGCGACCAGTATACAACAGCAATACTGTGTACTGGCTTGCCTTGTAACAGCAATCTGAAGATTGCTGTTACAAATCCTCTATGGGGAAAAGTAAAAAAAAAAGTGTAAACAAGTGTAAAAAAGTAAAGAAAAGTGAAAAAAGTAAAACTCAAAATAAAAAAACATACACCGCCCTTTTCCGCTTTACAAACGCCAAATGCCCCCAAAAAAGATCAAAAATAATGTACCCATATTTGGTATCGCCGCATGCGTAATGTCCTGTTCTATAAATATGTCATATTAATTGACCCGTACAGTGAATGCTGTTAAAAAAAAATAAAAACCAAAGAATTATACCAATAAAAACATCAACTCTCCCCCCCCAAAAAACAAGCCTCTACACAGCTCCGTACACAGAAAAATGAAAAAGTTCTGGCTCTGACTATGGCGATGCAAAAACATGTTTTCCTTTTTTGAATAAAAGTGTTTTGTGTAAAAGCAGTAAAACATGAAAAAAATATACTAATTTGGTATCACTGTAATTGTACTGACCTGCTGAGTAAAGCTAGCATGTAATTTATACCGCATGGTGACCGCTGTAAAAAAATAAAAAAAACACTACCAGGAATGCTGTATTTTGCTCAAAATTCCTCACAAAAACCTTAATAAAAAGTGATCAAAGCGTCATATCCATAATGGTACTAATAAAAACCCGCAAAAAACAAGCCCATAATCAGCTCCGTATACAGAAAAATAAAAAAGCTATGGCTGTCAGAATAGGACAACATAAAAGCACAATTTTTATAGACCTATTTCTATTGTGTAAAAGTAATAAAACATAAACTATATAAAATTTATATCATTGCAATTGTATCGATCCGCAAAGTAAAGTTTTCCTGTCATTTGTCCCGTACTGCGAACACTGTAAAATTGAAGCCCAAAAAACAATGGCAGACCGGCCCGCGAGTGGGGGACTAATGTCCCCGACTCCCGGGGCTGCGCGGTGTCAGCGGAGACGAGCGCCTCCCGCGCTCAGCTCCGCTGATTGCCCTGGCAGGCTGAAGGCGCTAGGCCCCTACTGCTGACGTAGGCGGCGCGGTGACGTCACATCACCACGCGGCCTATGCAGGGTGGCAGTACGGAGCCGGTGGCAGCTCGGATCGGCCGAGAGCGGAAGCCAGGTAAGTGGCTGTTTTTTGTTTTTTTTTAAACTACGGGGGGGCCCTGGCTACTAGGGGGGCCCTGGCTACCAGGGCCGTCTCTTCCATTGGGCCAGGTAGGCACTTGCCCGGGGGCCCTCTAAGCTCAGGGGCCCCGTCGGTCAGCTGCCTACCCTGCCCAGTGGCAGTGAATACACCCAGGGACTGCCGTGCTCCCCTGTTGCGCTGTGCCTGCGTGCTTTACTCTTTGCAGCGCAGACAGGGCGGCGCGGCAGTCAGACAGAGCAGGGGCCGGGCTTCAGCGATGCTCCGTGTGTGCGCTGATGCGGCTCCTGCTATTGCTGTGTCCTGTGGCTCCTGCCTGCGCTTTACTCTTCACAGCGCAGACAGGACAGCCCGGCAGTGAAGACCAGCAGTGCCAAGGCTGCATCAATCCTCCTTGCCAACTCCTGCTCTGTGCTTAGCAGGGGGAGGGAGGTCGGGACCGTGAGCTCCTTCAAACTGACCACGAAGGAGACAGAGAAGGCGGCAAGCAGTGTGAGTATCCGCCGCTGACAGCTGCTTAAATAAATACATTGTTCTACAGTGCTCCTGGAATGTCTAGCTCCCTGCAATGTCCAGAGCAAACCTGGACACTCAAACTAATCTCAACACCTCTCCCTCCTCACTGGTAAGACCTGGAGATCAGTGAATACAAATGTAGTCCCCAGCTGAGCCAGTGTTCACACAGAGGACTGTCCCCTCTTGTCTCATTTGTTCATTGTAAACTTCCCCTTTCTGCATATATATGATTCATATGCTGTGTGTGTGTGTTTTTGTTGTATATTATATATATATATAAATATATATATATATGTATATTATATATATATATATATATATAAAATATAATATATATATATATATAGCTCTACTGTGGCTCCGGGAGTGTCCAGGTCTGCTCTGGACCTTGCAGGGAGCTTGACGCTGCACATTCCGGGAGCACAGTAGAGCTATGTATGTGTTATATATATATATATATATATATACACACACACACAGCATGTGAATCATATATATGCAGAAAGGGGAAGTTTACAATAAACAGCAAATGAGACAAGAGGGGACAGTCATCTGTTCTGTGTGAACACTGGCTCAGCTGCGGACTTATATAGACACACACTTACAGGAGTATCAATAACATAACAGTTTCATGTGTTTGGCCACCCTAAGCCCCCCGGACACGCAGCCACTCATATAATATATGTATTTATAGTGGTCTTCTGTTTACCTCTTGTTTTTGGTGGTCGTCATTTCTGAAGTCCCTGATTGGGTTCAGCAGTCAAGGTGTCATTGTCGGACTTCACCACTTTAAAGTAAATGGCTTGGAGTGGTGAAGTCAGACAATGGCACCTTGACTGCTGAACCCAATCAGGGACTTCAGAAATGACGACCACCAAAAACAAGGAGGTAAAGAGAAGACAGGAGGTCACCATTATACATGACAAAACACACAATTTCAAAGAGAGAGAGTTTTCAAAATCTAGATTAAAAAAAAGACAAATTATACATACCGTAACTATTTTATATGAGCGGTCGTGTGACCTGGCGAATAAAGGGGTTATCTCGCTACATTGATTCCACTTACCTCAGTCCTGTTTTCTTGGTTTCACTTTGAATTCAGGGGCATGTTTACTGGCTTCCACTAGGCTGCAGTAGAAGCCAGGACTGTAGCTATAGCAACCAGCGCTGGTAGCCTATCAGGAGAGATCACACAGGACTGTAGCTATAGTGACCAGTGCTTTCAGCCTATCAGGAAAGATCACACAGGTCTGTAGCTATAGCAACCAGCGCTGGTAGCCTATCAGGATAGATCAAACAGGTCTGTAGCTATAGTGACCAGTGCTGGCAGCCTATCAGGAAAGATCACACAGGTCTGTAGCTATAGTGACCCGAGGAGCTGATGCAGCCCATACAAGAGGGGATATCTAGGAATAGGAAGGATACTATTAATGGACACACATTGCAAAGTGACTTGTTTTTGCAAGATCTTTAACATAAAACACAATCCTTGTAGTGAGACGACCCCTTTAAGATAGCTGTCCATATGGAACTGTTATAAGTTTGCTTTCAATAATTGTTCCTGTAAGGGTGGGTTCAAAATACGATATTGTATATGCCTGAGGTATCTGTCAGGATATTGTGAAAAGAAGTTCCCCGGCAGATACTGCGACAGAATCATAGGGAATAATAGAGCAGACGTAGCCCTGTGTGGGATACATTCTGCTCTATTTCTCAGTGCATACACTTATTTTACGGGACTTAATAGCATAGTTATTATCCCCAATGGGTTTCTATGGTATTTGCTCCAGTACCTTTTTTTCATGGTACCCCAACGGATATCTTGAACTAATATAATATCGTACTGTGAACCCATCCAAAGTGCTTGTGATGTTTGGGGGGCCCAGTGCACAGCTCTTCCCGGGGGCCCATGATGGTGTTAAGACGGCCCTGCTGGCTACTAGGGGGGGCCCTGGCTACAAGGGGGGACCTGACTACAAGGGGGGCCCTGGCTACCTACAGGGGGCCCTGACTACAAGGGGGGCCCTCGCAATCTAAGGGGGCCCTGGCTAACTACAGAGGGCCCTGACTACAAGGGGGGCCCTGGCTACCTACAGGGGGGCCCTGGCTACCTACATGGGGGGCCCTGGCTACCTATAGGCGGGCCCTCTCTACAAAGGGGGCCCTGACTACATACAGGGTGTCCCTGACTACCTACAGGGGTTCCTGGCTATCTAAAGGGAGCCCTGACTACTTAAGGGGGCCCTGGCTACCTAACAACCAAGGGGGCCCAGACCACCTACACAGTAGCTAAAGGGGGGGGCCCTGACTTCCTGCACACTACCTAAAGGAGGCCCCTAACTGTCTGTATACTACCTAAAGGAGACCCCTAACTGTATAGTACCTAAAGGAGACCCCTAACTGCCTGTATAGTACCTAAAGGAGACCCCTAACTGCCTGTATAGTACCTAAAGGAGACCCCTAACTGCCTGTATACTACCTAAAGGAGGCCCTAACTGCCTGTATACTACCTAAAGGGGGTCCCTAACTGCTTGCAGCCTATATAAAGGGGACCCTAACTACCTACAGCTTACCTAACTGGGGGAAACCACCTACCTACAGCCTAACTAATTGGGACTCACCAACACCTACCTACAGCCTACCTAACTGGGGTCCACCAACCTAACTGTAGCCTATCTACTTTCCTAACTGTAGCCTGCTTATCTACCTGGGGGCTATTTACCTACCCACCTGTGGATAGGTACCCACCAACCTACCTGGGGCTGGCCTACCAACTTATCCAGCGAGAGTCTACCTACCTAAAGGGCCTATCTAGTTACCTGGGGCCTCTCCCCACCCTCCAACCCCTTAGAATACTAGGCTTTTACCCGCTCTCCCACCCCTGGGTAGTTTGTACAGTGGTGGGAATAGGTAAAGAAATGCTGGAAAATTGAGGATTCTAAGATATTTGTGTGTAATTTCTGCAGGGATGAGTTGTGGCCGGGACAAGTCATCATGGCGGTGTGGAACGGATGCAGAAGAAAAGGGTATACGAACGGCTCATAAGAGAAGAGAATGACTCCTCAGTCAAGACGTCTCCGGTGAGTCCCTGATTTCAGGGGTTATTTTTTATATTGTAATGTGATGGTGACCTGAGCTGGTGTCAGACCACTATGTGGTCTCCATATGGCGGTGTTGTAGGTTATACCTGAGCTGGTGTCTGACCTCTATGTGGTCTCTATATTGTAGTGTTGTAGGTTATACCTGAGCTGGTGTCTGACCTCTATGTGGTCTCTATATTGTAGTGTTGTAGGTTATACCTGAGCTGGTGTCTGACCTCTATGTGGTCTCTATATGGCAGTGTTGTAGGTTATACCTGAGCTGGTGTCTGACCTCTATGTGGTCTCTATATTGTAGTGTTGTAGGTTATACCTGAGCTGGTGTCTGACCTCTATGTGGTCTCTATATGGTGGTGTTGTAGGTTATACCTGAGCTGGTGTCTGACCTCTATGTGGTCTCTATATGGTGGTGTTGTAGGATATATCGGCGCATGTATAGTGGCAGCGTACATGTGTCCCTGATTGTAAGAGTGAGGGAACACCTGACCCTGTGATAGGAGTTAGACTTTCTTTCTTGCTGGTGTTTATTTTAGAAGGTGGTGAGGTGCGCGACCAAGGGAAACGTGGAGGGGGATATTGTATGTGGACTATTGGAGGGAGATATTGTGGGTGGAGAGGGATATGGATGGAGCTACTTAGCCCTGTGTCTCTGATATGTTAGACTGACAGATATGTGAGACAGACAGATATGTGACTCTCTTGCTATTGTACTACACAATACAGTTCTGTTTTGCACACTGTATTAGGTGGTAAAATGGGCGCATTTATGTCCGAGCGGCCGGTAATATTTTCATGTACAGTAGGGTGGGCCCCCAAGATCAACTCCCCTGTGGGTCCCAGACCCCCCAGTCCGACACTGCCTCAATCCAGTCCAGAACTAATCTCCACATAAAAGCTGATGAGATTTGTTTGACAAGACTGATTCTTCATAAACCCATGCTGAAATTAAGTTCTACATTTATTTTCAGTAAGATACTCCAGTATAGCATCTGTTAGAAAACTTTCAAACACTTTACCTACAAAAGAGGTTATATTTACCGGCTTATAGTTTCCAGGATCACTTCTTGACTTCTTTTTGAATATTGAAATACTTGCAATAAATTATACGCAATCAGGTATTACAAAATCAAATCTCTGGAAAATTACTTAAACCCAATAAACCATAACATTTAATAAATCACCTAATAATGTAAGTCTTTCAGGATCATTTTAATGAGAACAACAACACTCACAAATACACAATCCTAATATCAGGTTTAAATGTTTAAGCCATGTAAATTCATCGAATTTCATAGTAGGTACAAATGTTAGACCTAGAGATAACGCACTGACTTCATGTACAGTAAGAATCTTATTATATAAATTACCCCGTAGATCTATCGATTCGGATTTTGTCTCAGATCGTAAGGGGGGCACCCCCTTTCCCTAGAGAAAAGGGAGAGGAGGACAAGGGTAAGGAACATTGGGTACTTCTATCGTGAAAGGACAATTTTAATTGTCTATCCCATTTTCTGAGACTTCCTCCTCCTACCCCAAAAATGCCTCTTCCACGGGAATATGTAGATCTGCTGTGCGAAGATTCTATATCCAAAGAAGCAACTTCCCTACTGGCTGCTGACTTAGATCTCAAAAAATGATAAGCTTTACCTTCCTTGTGTATTGTTTATGCTTACAATTTTTTAGATTTGCTTGATATTTCTCAATTGAGTTCTGTAAGGCCTGCTTTTTTCTTTTGCTAAATTCAGGATCACCTTTGAATTGGAGGGTCTGATCAATTAGGGTCTTCAGAGTACCAGAACTAGTTTCCAAAATCCACTTTTCTTTCTCCCAATAGCAACTCCATAAGTTTAATTAAGCTTTCAGTAAGTTCTGCCTCTTATTTGTCCAATAACTGATTAGAACAGGATCTTGCTGCAGGTAACACAGTAACACGTAGACCAGTCGGTATAATTCAAGGTCAGGACTATCTTTATTTAATTCTAGGTCACAGCCCTTGCCTCAGTCCCCCATTTATCAGTATCAATAGGTCCACTAAGTAACCCAGCCATAACTTACAACAAATGCTTGCAAAAAACTATATGAAATCAGGTATTCCAAAATCAAATCTCTACAAAATTACTTAAACCCAATAAAAAAACATTTAATAAATGATCCTGAAAGACGTCTCTTATTGGGTGAATAACAACACTCAAAAATACACAGTCATAATATGGGCCAAGAGGCAACTCCCGATTCAGTGATCATGAAGTACCAACGACCATTCTTCTTCCTGAAATATATTCCACAATGATACACAGTCCAGAAGAAAAACAAAAATAAGGGCAATATTCCGCTAGGTAAAGGGATATATGGTGTCAGCCTCTACTCAGATAGAATTATCCCTAATCAAATGCTGCTGCTGTCCCTTTTAAGCCTTGCCTAAGAGCGGGGTAGTTGCCCTGATAAGAACGGCCCCACTTTAGGGGAAACCCTAAAATAAACTAAATCTGGAAAAATAGCATATATGCCCAATAAGAAGTGGCCCTTGGACTAGAGAGAAACAATCTGTGACAAAGAAAAGTCCCAACACATTTCTCCTTTGGCCCATATAATGATTGTGTATTTTTTAGTGTCGTTCACCCAATAAGGGATGTCTTTCAGGATCATTTTAATTAGATTTATTAAATGTTATATTTTAATGGATTTAAGTAATTTTGCAGAGATTTCTTTTTGAATATTGGCACCACATTTGCTATATGCCAATCCTTTGGGACCTACCCAGTTACTATACAGTCCATAAATATGAAGAATAGGGGCCTGTCTATCACATTACTTAATTCCCTTAGGACATGAGAATGTATACCACCAGGACCTGGTGATTTGTCTTAATGACCAGCTAAAATGTTTTAGTTTTTGCCTCCTTGCGTTTCAACAGTTGTAACTTTATCTTTCAATTGATGCAATTGTAGGAGGACTTGTTTTATGCGGGAAAAGTTGTATTTTGGGGGGGGGCATAGTTTTAAGTTTACAAATAAATTACTGCAGAATTTGAAAAAAAAAAATATTTTTTTTTTTCACAATTCACATTCCACACTAAATAAACTGTTAGATGTGTAGTTTTTTTTTGTGTGTATAATGTATGCAGGATAACTTTTTTATTAAATTTCATTTTTTTCTACATTGTGTATTTTACTTTTTTTTTTATCCCATTAAGGGATAACTATTTAACATTTTTTTCTTTTACACTTAGTAATGTATTAGCATGTTCATGTATGCTAATACATAACATGTGTTATACCGACACAGACAACAGTTAGGGCAGCACACAGTGTGCCCTGAGTGCAGGCTTCAAATACAGACAGCACTGGGGATACTCTAGGTCCCCAGGGCGGACTGTACAGATATTCCCCAGGTTCCATCGGGTCACTGGGAGTCCCGATCCCCTGATAGAGATGGGGAACGGACCGCGGCAATCAAAGGATTAAGCGCGGAGGGTCGGAGGTTTCCTCCACTTCCCGGCGCTTACAAAGGCTGCTCTCGGAACTGAGCTATTAACGCCAGGTCTGTTTCTAGCACAGCTGTGGTGCTGGGAGCAGCATAACGCCTCTTTCTGCAGCGATGACTTTTGGCGTCGCTGCAGAAGAACTACCTGCACCGCCCGCCATCAAAAGACAGTGGGCGGTCGTTAATGAGTTGAGGCTAAGACGCACTTGTTTCTGGGTTAGACAAGCAACATTTAGGGTGAAGTTTACCCCCTCACTCTGCACATCAACAGGAAGGTAATTTTCCTCAGTAAATACAGTGGAGAAAAAATTGATTAACCCCTTTCTGCCGCAGCCTTTTTTAGGTTTATTCCCTCCTTTGCCTTCCCAGAGCCATAACTTTTTTTTTTTTTTTTTTTTTAATCTACATAGACATATGAGGGCCAAGATGTACTTTCTAATGGTGTAATTCACCGTAACATAGAATATACTAGGAGGGGGATAGGGTAAAAGTATCAAAAAGCGTTCTTTTTTTTCTTGAAGGTTACAAAAAGAAGCGCAGGAGGCAATCTATACCAAAGCATTATGTCTATCTATGACATCAAACAGAAAGTACACCGAAAAGTCTATTTTGATTTGACAATTGTAACATCCAGGCCTCTACTTCTGGCCAGCGTACCATTTAATTGTCTCACTGCTGCCTCAGTTGGGAAAAGCTCAACTATATAAGATTAGCCCTTTTTCATCTGTTATACTGAGTACATCCCTGCACAATTCCATACATATGGGACCTCCAATCCCACGATTCACTGAGCAAATATATACGTGGAACCGGCAATTTCGTTAAAAAACAACTTTGTTTAATAAAGCTCATTAAAAATATATAAGACATTAATCCGTACTTCACAGAATGTCCATATTCACATATATAGAAGGTATACTCAGTGTTTAGTTGCGGCGTGGCACGCCGTTCGGATCAGTCCATGGCGCCGCTTGCAAGGCAGGTGAGCAGGAAGACGCCGACAACCGAGTTGGGCAAGGTAAACACGCGAGATTACCTTGTCCTGCTCGGTTGTCGGCGTCTTCCTGCTCACCTGCCTTGTGAGCGGCGCCATGGACTGATCCGAACGGCGTGCCACGCCGCAACTAAACGTGGAGTATACCCTCTATATATGTGAATATGGACATTCTGTGAAGTACTGATTAATGTCATATATTTTTAATGAGATTTATTAAATAAATTTGCTTTTTAATGAAAGTGCCGGTTCCACGTATATATTTGCTCAGTTGGGAACAGCAGCAAGACTAGCAGAAAAAGAAAGTGAGAGAAGAAAGAAGGGGGGGGAGGGATTTTCGTGGGCGTTGGATACGGCACGCACCCCGCTATTTATGAGACACCATCAATCCATGATCGAACATCAAAACCTGTAGTTTGCTCGTTATCAGCCAGGGTATTGGCCTCTAATTGATTGACCTAAGTACCACGTAGTGAAACTGAAGCATGACCGGATATGATTTCTCATTCGGTCCGGTAGTAAGCTGATGATGGGTTGCCAGACTAAGAAGAATTGCTCTACTTTGATCTCTTTCTGAAGGGACGCTTCCACCCAGTCCATTCGCAGGAGAAAGGTTAGTTTCTCCAAAAACATGCGTAGTAAAGGCAGAGTAGAGCCTATCCATGTTCGTAATATGGTTTTTCGTGCTGCCGCAGAAATGTAGAAGATTAGACGTTTGATATGTGCTGGAATGTGTAGGTTTGGCTCCTGCAATTCACCAAAAATGGCCCAAAAAGGCGTCAAGTTAATAAAGTGCGTGTGCGCAATAAGAAATTGGTGTATACGTATCCAAAACACCTGAGTCGTCGAGCATGCCCAAAAGCAGTGGTACAAGTTGGCTGTGCTCTCCCCGCACGTGGAGCATCCAGGGGTGGGACAAGCCCCCATAAGGTAATTGCGACTTGGCGAGAGATATCAACTGTGTAAAATTTTGAGGGCCATCTCCCAATAGGGGATAATGGGAAGATACTTGGAAGCTTTTAAAGTTGCTATAATCATTTCTCTCACCTCTATTTGCGGGAAGTCCTCCCTCCATTGTGTCAGTTCACTTGCTCTGCCCTCATAGTCAAGTGTGGGTCGGAGAAATATGTATAAACCTGATATCCTGCCCTGCGTCCCTAGTGTACTGGTTAGCCTGGCCAATAAAATGTCTTATATAATATCAAAAGTCTTTCTTTTTCAAATAAAGCTGAGTAGAGCTGAACACGGTTCAAATGAAAGGGATCTCCACTCCCACAATTACTTCAGCAATATATATATATATATATACGTAGAACCGATATAATAAAAGCATAGAATCTTTAATATCTTCTCCATTAAAATAGACCTTAACCTGTCATTCACGGTATGTCCTTAGTGTAAACATATGAAAGGCAAATACTCAGCATTTTAGTTGCGGCGAGAAACGCCGTTCACTGTCCATTCATGGCGCAGTGAGCGAGGAGACGCCGACAATCGAGCTGGACTGAGCGACTCGTGGACGTTTCGGGGATAGCTCCTCCCCTTCCTCAAGCACGTCGACTACAGGTATTGGCCTCTCTTAAATACAATTTAAAAACCAAACAACGTAACCCACAGGGCATAGAGATTTAGCAAAATTTAAAGGAACACCCTCAGATTGAAGTTTTCGTTTAACCCTTGTGAAGTAAGTGACTCCAGGGTAACGATCCAATACGCTTCTCGTTTTTAACAACTTTACAGACATGTGTTTGATCCTCACATACGACTTTTTCTAACACACACCATCGTAATTTCGATAGTCCTTGTTTAGCAGTGGCAAAGTGTCGTGCCACTGAAGTCTCGCCAAATTATTTCTTACCCTCATCTCTAGTTGATATATGTTCACTACTTTGCACAAGTTGTTTCTTAAATGTACGGATAGCAGAGCGTTGCTCGTTCAGCCTCACCTTAACCGGCCTAGTTGTCTGGCCGACATATACCTGCCCACAAGGGCATTTAAGCATATATACGACCCCACTGCTCTCACATGTGTGAAAACTTTTAATTTTTACAACATGTCCCTTAGTTGGGTGGCAGATCGATTCTCCTTTAATGATCGAGGAACAATTTTGACATTTGAGGCATGCAAAAGTACCAGACCTCATACTTCTAAAAAATGTCTAAAAACCGTCTGAGTTTTTTCTTTCCTATTGTATCCTTTTAGACAATTTTGAAACATTGGTATTACGCTCAGATGAGAAATATGGCCATCTATTTAGGGACCCTCCTCAATGGGTTTATCAAAAAGGTAGGACTATAGTGCAGCAGTTGGTGTCATCAAATCTTAAAAAGGATACAATAGGAAAGAAAAAACTCCCAAAAAATCCACCAGAACTCAAAGGAAAAACCTTTGTTAGCTATTAATATTTCTTTAAAAGAACTGACATCTAGTCAGCTAGCGGTAACCGATAAGGGGTTAAATTTTGTCCCAAATGATGAAATTGGACTTTTTGATTTTAATGTGGACTTTAAGTTCTGTCGTAATATTCGTTTAAAAATGTTTTTTTCCTGAGGAACAAGGGTTTAGAACAGACCTCAATAATAAAAAGATCTCTAGAAAATTAAAAAAGCACAGCCAATTTGATCCGGTAGTTAATAACCCATCTTTGGAGGTCTTCCAACAGTTGGTTATTAAAGAGGTTACACAACGATGGCAGGATGATCAAAAAAGATTAAGGAATAATCTAACTTGGCAAGAGAGGATAGCATTAAATCAGCTAAAAAATGATCACTCTCTAGTTATTAAAAAAGCAGATAAAGGGGGTGCCTCTGTAATCATGGATTCGATATCCTATATGCAGGAGGCGCAATCCCAGTTACAAGATGCCAATATGTATAAGGTACTGGATACAGATCCAACACCTGAAATATCGTTGCTCATTCATGACATCTTGCAAGAAGCAGTTGATAGGGAAACCATCACAGAACAAACTATGAAAATGTTAACAAAATGTAATCCACGTACACCGATACTCTATATGATCCCAAAGTTCCACAAGTCTTTGGAGAACCCCCCGGGGTGAATTCCCTGTTGAAGCCTTTAGTGGCATATCTGGACATGTATTTACAACCGGTTATAAAAATTGAGAAATATATCCTCCAAGACACGGGCCAATTTTTGGGATCCATGGAGAGTATCGATTGTACACAGGTAAATTGGATTTGTACTCTTGATATTAAGTCATTGTTTACTAACATTCCCATGGACGATGTAGTTGCCGCCGTCAGAGAAGTTCTATGTCAGGATCCAGATCTATCCAATTCAGAGATAGCATTTTTGATGCAGTTGATGGATATTGTACTTACCAAAAAATTATTTTCGATTTGGTGACAAGACGTACCTACAGGTACAGGGGACATCGATGGGGTCTCCTGTAGCTCCGAGCTACGCAAACCTCTATATGAGATATTTTCAAACAAACTTATGTATTTCCATCAGAATTTAGAGAATACATCATGTGCTGGTTTAGATATGTGGACGATGTCTTCATGCTGTGGTCGGGGTCCGAGCCACGGCTGGAGGATTTCGTCGCGTATCTGAACAGCATTCTACCTCTCATTCAATTCACACTTACCAAAGATCAAACAGCGGTCCCATACTTTGATGTGTGGGTCAAAAAAAATGGAAAAATGTTGCATACGTCTTTATATTCTAAGGCTTCTGATCGCAAAAACATGCTGATGCATACTAGTCAACATTCCCCTCAGACTTTTGAGGGGAGAGTGAAAGTTCAATTAATCAGGGCACGTCTTATTTGCTCGGATGAGGCAAGTTATCAGATCAGTATGGAAAACATTATTGCCAAGTTCATTGACCGCGGCTATGATGAAGGTGAATTAAAGGGGTTTTGTCAAGAGGTTGATACACCTCCTCACAGGTCCAGTCTTTAAGCTGCTACTTTGAAAAGAGGGCATACTGTTCCTTAGATCTAATGCAAGCCCTGCCTCCTTATGACGTCATCACGTGCTCGTTCCCGAGGTTGAATACCTATTCTTCAGCCTCTGCATCATGAACTCCTCTGTAGTGTATAACATAAGGATTCAACATAGTATTTGTACAAGCTGTATGTAGTGTTGTGCTTAGCTGTTCAGCTTTGCAAGAGAGAGGTTAGGAGTTCAAGCCCCATCATTAGCTTTTTTTTATTTTCTTTTATAAATTGTACACATATGTAAAGATATGAAAATATGTGTAGACATCTATAATTTTATTTATATACACACACAAAGCTCCCCTATATAGTGTCCCATCCTCACAGTAGTCACACCAAGCACTTCCAACATACGTGATACAATGATACTCTGGGGGATGAGACATGATATAGGGGAGCTATGTATGTGTATATATATCATTATAGAGATTGACATATATATTTTAGGTCTCTCTACATATGTGTAGAATTTAGGGGGGAAAAAATACTCTGTAAGGGACTAGAACTCCAAACCCCTTCCTTGTAAAACCAAAGCCTTACCACTACACTACCAGCCCAAGTTAGTTACAGGTTGAGCAGGGTCTTCTCTCAAAGCTGATTGCTTCTTCCCCAGTTGTTTTCACTCACGTCACTGACAGCAAGCAGAGATCTTTACTTGAAGCTGACATTTGTCCTTGTAGTTGAGTAAAGATCTCTGCCTGTTGTCAGTACAATTTGGGTGAACACCACTAGAACAGAAGTAAAAGCTGCTGGCTTTTAGTGTAATTTGTGTGTAAACTAAGAGATATAACAGGAGCTTGCGGTCAGTGAACGTTGAGTGATAGAGTTGACATCTTTACTTGGACGATAGCTGCTTGTTTGTCAGTGACAATTGGGTGATAAATCCAAGTAAAGATGTCAACTCTATCACCCAATGTTCACTGACAGCAAGCACATGTTATGTCTCTTAGTTGTTGGAGGGTGAGGAATGATAGGAGAAGCCTGACTGCCCCAGCACATAGTCCGTGTACAATGTAGGGGGAGGGAGTGTGAGAGGCTCCGTGATTCACTATACAATGTGTGGGAGGACGGCAGGAGAATCTGGAGAGCAGCCAGCTCTTCCTCCACTCAATCAAAGCACAGTCATTGAAGATTCTGTGCGAGTAGGAAGGAGGGGAGAAGTGAGGAGCTGACAGACTGTCAAGGCCAGGAGGGGAGCTACTGCGCATGTCAGACCGTGCTCGCTCCCGAGGAGGCTTCAGAGGAAGAAGACTGCACCATGCAAGCGCGGCCAGACAAGCAGGAGGCTAGGAACTGGTCGGATCCACTGACAACCAGTTGTAAACTATGAGAAGGTAAGAAAGGCTGCAGCTGTGGCACCTTACACTTTTTGTAATAACATGAATTTAGGAAAGTGCCTAACTTATGATTTCTAAGCATCCCACATCGACATTACATTGTGGCAAAACCACTTTAAGACAGATTGCATTAGAAATTTATGCTCTATCGAGGTATAGTTTGTTAGTAAGCAGAGATAGGAAGAAAAAACATCAGTTTACATACACATCTGTGTGTGATAATCATGCCGGGATGATTAGACAAGCAATTTTGAAACATTGGAAAATATTACGCTCAGATGAAAAATATGGCCATCTATTTAGGGACCCTCCTCGATGGGTTTATCAAAAAGGTAGGACTATAGGGCAGCAGTTGGTGTCCTTAAATCTTAAAGGATACAATAGGAAAGAAAAAACTCAGACGGTTTTTAGAAGTATGAGGTCTGGTACTTTTGCATGCCTCAAATGTCAAAATTGTTCCTCGATCATTAAAGGAGAATCGATCTGCCATCCAACTAAGTGACATGCTATAAAAATTAAAGGGTTCCGCACATGTGAGAGCAGTGGGGTCGTATATATGCTTAAATGCCCTTGTGGGCAGGTATATGTCGGCCAGACAACTAGGCCGGTTAAGATGAGGCTGAACGAGCACCGCTCTGCTAGCCGTACATTTAAGAAACAACTTGTGCAAAGTAGTGAAAATATATCAACTAGAGATGAGGGTAAGAAATCGTTTGGCGTGACAGTGGCACGACACTTCGCCACTGCTAAACATGGACTATCGGAATTACGATGGTGTGTGTTAGAAAAAGTCGTATGTGAGGATCAAACACAAATGTCTGTAAAGTTGTTAAAACGAGAAGCGTATAGGATCATTACCCTGGAGTCACTTACTCCAAAAGGGTTAAACCAAAACTTAAATCTGAGGGTGTTCCTTTAAATTTTGCTAAATCTCTATGCCCTGTGGGTTACATTGTTTGGTTTTTAAATTGTATTTAAGAGAGGCCAATACCTGTAGTCGACGTGCTTGAGGAAGGGGAGGAGCTATCCCCGAAACGTCCACGAGTCGCTCAGTCCAGCTCGATTTATTAACTGTTTAATTTCCTCCTGGAAGGCAACACTTTACCCTCCTTTGTGTTTCACGCATACTTTACTTTGATCCCAAAACCAAATCAGGACCATTTGGATTGTTCTAATCTACAGGCACATCACTCTTCTAAACATAGATATGAAGGTGTTTATTAAAATTTTAGCTACTCGTTTAGCTTTTTGCCTTCTGAATGTTATTAACAAGGACCAAGTTGGATTTGTTCCATGTGTACAAGGTGCTGATAATACTAGAAGAACGATCAACCTCATTGATATAATTAATAGAAGAAAAGAGTCAGACCTATTGTTGAGCCTATATGCTGAAAAGGCTTTTGATCGATTGAATTGGAAGTTTATGTTTGAAACTTTAAGAACATTTGGCTTTCAAGGACCCTTTGTTCGTGCCCTAGAAGTCATATAAAAAGTTTGGTTTATGCTCGAGATTTTCACCTAGGACATCCTTTTTATTCCAATCACTTCTGATTGATAAACGATTATTCAAATTGGCAGATGTGGTTGATCATGGAACGCGTAAAATGCTTCCTTTTGATGTGTTGTGACGATTTCGGCATACCCGCGAGCAGTTTTTATGCATATATACAGATTTGCCAGTTCTTTAATAGGACGTTGTCCACTACTGAGGTGTCGGTTTGTACCAATTTTGAAAAGCTTTGTAGGAGAGGTCCATGAACCACTGGATTAATTACGAGTATATGTAGGATGTTAGACCCTGATCCCTACGTAGTCACAATTATATGAGAAAATGGGAGACGTATTTGAATATACTGATTACCCGAGATACCTGGCAAACTATATGGCTAAGGTCATTCAAAACATCTTCGTGTACAACTTATAAAGAAAGTCAACTGAAATTACTCATAATAATAATAATAATAATAATATTTATATAGCGCCAACATATTCCGCAGCACTTTACAAATTTGAGGGTATACGTACAGACATTACGCATTAAAAGTACTTACAGATGAGATACAAGATGTGAGGGCCCTGCTTGTGAGAGCTTACAATCTCTTAGGGTGTATGGGTGAAACAAACGGTGAGAAGTGCCAAGTTTACAATGGTTCAACCATGTTTCATAAATAGGGGGTGGTGTTCCATGAAAAATGGATGAGCCTGCCACCCTGACAGTACATCTATATACAGATAAGTGCCTGTGAGTGCCCTAGTGTAGGGAGTGACGTGTGTGATAGCAGTTTGGGATCTTGATAGGCCAGACTGAGAAGAGGTCTTCTCAGGGCCCTCTTAAAACTATGAGGGTTGTGAATGTGCCTGATCGCCCGCGGTAGCATATTCCAGAGAAGTGCCGCACATGTGAAATCTTGGATACGGGCATGGGAGGTTCGGATGATTGATGAGTGTAACCTGATATTAGCAGCAGAGCGGAGAGAGCGGGTCGGGGGGGGGGGTAGACAGAGATGCGGGAGGAGACGTAGGGGGATGAAGCGTTGTGGAGAGTTTTATGGGTGAGAGTGATGAGTTTACACTGTATCATGTACTGAATGGGCAACCAGTGCAGTGACTGACACAGGGTAGAGGCATTAGTATAGCGGCTGGAAAGAAAGGTGAGCCTGGCTGCTGCATTCAGGACAGATTGAAGAGGGGAGAGTTTGCACAGAGGGAGACCGATTAGCAAGGAGTTACAGTAGTCAAGACGAAAAAGAATAAGGGCCACAATGAGAGTTTGAGTTGAGAAACAGACGGATTCTGGAGATGTTCTTGAGGTGCAGGTGACAGGAGCGGGCAAGGGATTGGATATATGGGGTGAAGGTCAGATCAGAATCTAGTATAACCCCCAGACAGCGGGCTTGCTGCCTAGGAGTAATGGTGATGCCACATACTGAAACAGAAATAGCAGGGGCAGGGGGTATGTTACTAGATGGCAGAAAGACAAGATTAGTTGTAGTGAGGTTTAGTTTTAGATGGAGAGAGGACATTATGTCAGAGACAGCAGACAGTCAGTCACTGGTGTTTTGTAGGAGAGTAGGACTGATGTCACTGATGTCTTCAGCACAGAGGTCAGTAACTTGGGCCTGAGCTTTAGGCCTTAGGAGGCAATGGAAGGTGTTAAACAGGGGTTTTGGGTTGTTGTGTAGTGTTGACATGAGGGAGGTGAAATATTCTTGTTTGGCGCTGTGAAGGGCAGTGTGATAAGTCCTGAGCATGAATTTGTAGTGGAGAAAGTCTGCAGGTAGCTTTGACTTTCTCCACAGAAGCTCAGCACACCTTGAACATCGCTGCAGATGGTGAGTCTGAGGCGTGTGCCAAGGCTGCGGGCGTCTGACTCTGGTGGTGCGGTGTGTGAGTGGTGCCAACATGTCCAGGGTGGTTGTGAGAGTTTCATTGTAATGTTTGACAGCCAGGTCAGGACAGGAGAGGGAGGAGATTGGGGGCAGTGAAGACTGTATGGTGTCTGAGTTCCTGAGTATTAACGGAGCGGATATTTTGGAATGTGTGATGGGCAGGTTTGTCCAGAGAAGGCTGAGAATTAGTGATAACGAAGGAGATAAAGTTGTGGTCAGAGAGCATAAGGAGGATTAGTGAAGTTAGAAATTGAGGAAAGATGACAGGAGACCAGATCATGAGAGTTCCCATCCTTGTGGGTGGGAGAGTCAGTAAACTGCGAGATGCCAAGAGAAGAGGTTAGTGAAAGAAACTGAGAGGCAGAAGGAGACAAGGGGTCATCAATAGAGATGTTGAAATCACCCATGATGAGAGTTGGTATTTCAGTAGAGAGGAAGTGAGGGAGCCAGGCAGCAAAATGATCTAGAAACTGGCGGGGTGAGCCAGGGGGTCTGTACACAACCGCGACTCGGAGGTAAAATGGCCGAAAGAGTCTGAGGGTGTGGTCCTCAAAGGAGAGGAAAGTGAGGGAGGGTGCGGGAAGGATGACCTGGTAAGTACAGTGTGGAGAGAGAAGTATGCCAACTTCTCCACCCGGTCTGTTCTCAGGTCTGGGGGTGTGGGTGAAGTGTAGGCCGCCATAGGTGAGAGCGGCAAGGGAGAGCGGTGTCGGATTGATGGAGCCATGTTTCTGTGAGGCCCAGCAGGTTGAGGGAGTTAGAGAGAAACAGGTCATGAACAGCAGTGAGTTTGTAGCAGACACACTTAAAGGGGCAGGAAAAGACGTACAGCGAATAGCAAGCAGGTTAGCAGGGTTTCTATGGAAGGAGGAGGTGGGATGAGCAGTAAAGGAGGGTGGGCCGGGGTTAGGAGACATGTCCTCTGCAGCGAGAAGCAGGAGAATGAAAAGAGACAGCAGATGGTTCAGTGATGAATATGAGTGGCGTTTGTGCAGTAACTTGTAAGCTGGAGGTTTGGTGTGGTTGAAAAGGGAAAATAGCCTGTGGGATGAAAACATAGGTGAGGGAAGGAGAGTGGAGCTGATATGGATAAAATTGTCTGCGGGCAAGACAGGGTGGGAAGATAGGAGGCAGATGTTTGCAAGGTAGGTTGTAATAGTGGGCATGGTAACTAGGGAGTATATAAAGAAGTGCAGCTACTCACAAACAGGCAAGCCTTCTAGCTCCCTTATGCTCACTTCTGTCTCATTTCTGGGATATTTCTGAGGCTTGTGTCACTTGTAAATAGTCAATATGGCACGTGAAATAACTCATGCATTGCTACCATACTGTATTGCACACCTTTAACTCTAATGTGTCCGATTATGTGTTGGAGATGTCAAAGAGAGAAGGGTAATTTAACTCCTTTTGTTTTGAGACTGTCCCAAGCTAAAACCTTTCTGGAGGACAGTTCAATTGCTGTTCATTGAATTATTGGGTCTACAAATTCTCTTAAATCCTCTGCATTATCTTTTAATTGTTCCACCCAGTAGGATGAATCAAAAGTCCTCTAAATGTTTGCTATACCTTCTGACCACAGCTCTATGTTTGATAGCCAAACAATGGAAAAGTCAGAGTCCCCTCTCCATCACATATCTTCATCTTAGGATAAAAGATATTAGAGAAATGGAATATCTTACAGCTTTGTTAGATGACAAACTGGATCAGTTTAATAGTATATGGAAGTTGTGGGACACATTCGCTATAACTAATAATATATAGGTTTATTCTCTTTCTAGTACTAGCATGTATGGGTAATTAAAGTTAGGAAGATACTTTGACCCTTTCCCATTCCACTCCTTTGCATGTTTCTTGTCTATGTCTATTTTTTGTATGGTCCTTAATGTTGTCTGTATTGACTCATATGTGTAGATAAGATTTCTAGTAAATCTGCAGTTCTCAGTTTAAATTGTTAACAGCTACATACCACCTTCAACTCAAATCCATTTATCTCTAATATTGAAACACATGTAGACTTTTTTTTTTTTTTGGTGGGGGGGATATTTTTATTGAATATCATATATGTCCTATAATGTCATATGTGTACTATGTCAAGGTGTTTGTACTTTATTCTTCCTATTAATAAAAAATAAGGTTGGAAAAAAACCCCAAAAACTTAAGTCTGATGTGCAAATGTATTCACCCCCGTGAGTCAATACTTTGTAGGAGAAGCATTAGGGGCAATGACAGCTGCAAGTCTGTTGGATTATGTGGAAAGCTGTCTCTGCCAGCTTTGCATATCTATAGGCTGGAATTTTTGCCCATTCTTCTTTGCAAAATAGCTCTAGCTCCGTTAGATCGGATGGCGAATATTTGTGAATAGCAATTATCAAGTCATACCACAGATTCTCAAGGTGATTTAGGTCTCGACTTAGGCTGGGCCATTTTAACACATGAATATGCTTTGACTACGATTTTGGATGTGTTTTTTGTGCAGAAAGGCACAGCAATTAATGCTGTACATTTCTGCACAAAAGATGCACCAAAAATGCACAAAAAAAGCTAGATGTGAAAGCACCCTTATGTGGGCTGCCATTTCTTGGTAGGATAGCAGTTGTGCCATACTTCTTCCATTTATGGATGATGGACTAAACCGTGCTCTGTGAGGTGAGTTCACCTCATACATGATTTGTACTTGTATCTGTGTTTATCTATAAGTATCTTACAACTCAGGCAAGATGACTGCTCCACAATTCTGTATAGAGAGTAAGAGAAATAGTTTAGTTATTGCTCTGTTCAGCGATTTGCATTATTGTAGCTGCACAGACATGTTCATAGTGACTTCTATATGGAGAGGTTGCTTGAGTTCTGCCCTATTGGCAGTTATCAAATGTGTGGAAAGTAGGATTGGGAATGTTGTATTCCAAAAACGTAATTTGAACAAAGGTCAATCTCTGACAAAACATTGCCCTTCCAGAACTAAGGCTTTGGATATGTAATATTTTACTCTCTTTATGCCACAGGCTGTTCTTTGTTGGAGCAAGGGAAGGACATCTCCCTGATATGCTATGTTTGATACATCTGGAAAGATTCACACCGGTGTCTGCTCTCCTGTTCAATGTAAGACTTGTGTTTTCATGCAACTTGAAAGTCAAGATTTCTAGGCTGGGACTACATATTGATTGAAATGCATGTGTAATGAATTATGTGAAAATCTGTTTTAATGTTACATAAAGGGGTTTTCCTACCAAGTAAAACTGATGTAGAAAGCTTGCAAATTAAATAAGAATTTTCATAATTCATTATTAATAAAAAATTCTGTACCATTTTTGTTTTAGCTGCTACGTTAGTGATCTATAGTGTACAGCTTGTCTCTAGGGGATCTGACCAGTGACACGAGCTCCTCAGTCCTGGCCGCACATGCTCAGATATCAACTCCCCTCTCAGCAGCTCCTTTTAGTCTCTTCCCTGCCTAACAATCACACACACTCACTACTGAGTGAGTGTTCAACCCCAGGTGCTGTCATTTTACTCCATCCTCTGTGCTTCTTCGTAATTAGTCAAACAGTGCAGATAAGCCCTCAGACTGCTTGCCCTGTGTATGTATACACTTTTTGTTCGGGTAGATAAAATCACTGCTTAACTACTTTTCTGCAGTTGGCCCATTTTTACTAAGCTGTAGTCACCCAGCCAGTCTCTCCTACACATTGTTTGCCATGAGCACCTCTTTTATGTACAGTGCATTAGCATATAGATGAGAGTGCGCCCCTGAGACAAAACAAACTTTTCTAGTGTTGTAGTGTTCTAGTGTTTGTACATAAACTATGCACTTATTTCAGATTGCGCATATTACTGTAGTCAAAGGTCTGAAAGTCAAGCATTATAAAAACATAAGGACTGTACAGACCTCAGTTGTGACTAAGTGCATGTTTTTCTCACTATTTGACATGAAATGAGAATAAACCTAACCCGTTTTAGGTCAGTTAGGATTACCAAAATAATTTTTATTTGCCAAATGCAGAATGAGAGATTTTTTGAGACACTTTTATTACTTTCTGCAAAGTCAAAAGTTTATATACACTAGGATTACTATTGCCTTTAAACAATTTGGGAAAGCCCATATGATGTAATGTCTTTGGAAGCTTCCAAGATGGATTGCCAACATCTAAGTTAATTAGTGACATACCTGTGGATGTATTTTAAAGCACAACAGAAACACACTGCATCTGTTTGTAACATCGTGGGAAAGTCTAAAGAAATCAGCCAAGATATCAGGAAGAGAATTGTGGACTTGCTCAAGGCTGGATCATCCTTGAGTGCAATTTCCACATACCTAATGGTTCCTTGTACATCTTCTGTACAAACAAGATGGGAAGGTCCAGCCATCATACCGCTCAGGAAGGAGACCGGTTCTGTGTCTCAGATGAATGTGCTTTGGTCCGACATGTGCATATCAACCCAAGAACAAAAGCAAAAGACCTTGTGAATCTGCTGGTGGGAGCTGGTGAGATTGTGTCATTATCCACAGTAAAACGAGTACTGCATCAACATGGGCTGAAAGTCCACTCTGCCCTGAAGAAGCCATTACTCCAGAAGGAACATATAAAAGCCAGATTAGTGTTTGCAAGTGAACAAAGACCCACATTTTTGGAGACACGTCCTGTGGTTTGACAAAACTAAACTTGAACTGGATATAATGACCATAAGGGAGAAGCTTAGAAGCCTAAGAAAACCATCCCAACTGTGAAACACAGGGGTGGCAGCATCAAGTTTTGGGGTTGTTTTGCTGCAGGAGGGACTGGTGCACTTACCAAAATAGATGGCATCATGAGGAAAGAAGATTATATGGCAATACTGATGCAACCTCTCAAGACATCAGCTAGGAAGTTAAAGCTTGGGTGGAAATGGGTATTTCACATGGACAATGAGCCGAAGCCTACTGTCAGACTGGTTACCAAGTGGCTTAACCCTTTAACCCCTCCAAAGAATAAAAATATGACTTCATTTTTCTCCTCCCCGCCTTCCAGGAGCCATAACGTTTTTATTTTTTCATCTACATAGACATATGAGGGCTTTTATTTTGTGGGACAAGATGTACTTTCTAATGGTGTCATTCATTTTATATAGACTGGGAAACCGCAAAAAAATAAGTGGGGCAAAATTTGAAAAAATAGTACTTGTGCATTGTTTGCGGGTGTTTTTGTTTTTATGGAGTTCAATCTTTGGTATAAGTCATGTGTTATCTGTATTCTACAGGTTGATACAATTCCGACAATACCAAACATGTATGGTTTTCCTTGTGTTTTGGTACCGTAAAAAAAAAAAAATCCAAACATTTTCTGTTTTTTAAATTTTTGCCGCCATTTTCTGCGACCAATAACTTTTTTGTACTAACACCTACAGACTTGAGTGAGGGTGAATTTTTCGTGGGCTGAAGTGTACTTTTTATTGGTACCAGTTTGGAATATATGCGTCTTTTTTATTAAATTTATTTCAATTTTTATGGGACGTGAAATGACCAAATAATCACAATTTTGGCGTTTTGAATTTTTTATCTGCTACGGTGTTCAGCGTACAGGATAATTGATGTTGTATTTTAATAGATCGGACTTTTTCTGATATGGCGATACCAAATATGTGTAACTTTTTTTATTATTTTATTTCTTTTATTTGTAAATTGTCAAAAGGGGGGTTATTTGAACTTAATATTTTTATTTTTTTTACTTTTTTACAATTTTTTTTAACTGTAACGGAGTCCCCCTAGGGGACTCGATCATTTATACAGCCTAATGCATTGTATAGACAATGCATTAGGGTGTACCAAGACGGCGGTTTCCCCACTACCCGACTGGGGTAGGAAATAGTGAAAACGAAAACATGGCAGCGATTGAAGCCTTCACAAGGCTTCCAGCCAGGCTCGGACTGGCCCGCTGGGGAGTCAGTGGATCCCCAGTGGGCCCCGAGCTTCTGTGGGCCCTGGAGGTAGTGCCGCCGCTCCCCCGGGGCCCGGCCGCCGCATCCCGTCTCTGAACACCTGGGCCCTGTGTCCCGAGCATTCAGAGACAGTGCCCGGGAGTCAAGGACTAATATCCTCGATTCCCGGGGCCGGGCAGTATCAGCGGAGGAGAGCACCCCCGGCGCTCCACTGTTCACCCTGGTAGGCCTAAGGTGTTAGGCTTTAAGCCTACCAGGCGCCGGCCTCTAGTGGTGACTTGGGCGGCGCGATCACGTCACAACATCGCGATGCCTACGCCGGGCTTCACTAGAAGCCGGCGGGCAGCTCGTCGCGTCCGGGAGCGGGAGTGAGGTGAGTAATTGTGGGTTTTTTTTTTTGTTTTTTTTTTATGAGAAATGTGGCCCTAAATACTGCCTATATGCTAGCTAAAGGGGGCCCTAAATACTGCCTATATGCTAGCTAAAGTGGGCCCTAAATACTGCCTATATGCTAGCTAAAGGGGGCCCTAAATACTGCCTATATGCCAGCTAAAGGGGGCCCTAAATACTGCCTATATGCCAGCTAAAGGGGGCCCTAAATACTGCCTATATGCCAGCTAAAGGGGCCCTAAAAACTGCCTATATGCCAGCTAAAGGGGGACCCGATTGCCTATATGCCAGCTAAAGGGGGCCCCGATTGCCTATATGCCAGCTAAAGGGGGCCCCGATTGCCTATATGCGTAGCTGGGGCTTTAACTACCTACAGCTTACCTACCTAACTGGAGCCTATCAATTTACCTAACTGGGGCCTACTTATCTACCTGGGGGTCTATTTACCTACCCACCCATGGCCTACTTATCTACCTTACTTGGGCCTACCAACCAACCTGCCGGGGGCCAGCCTACCAACTGATCCAGTGGGGATCTGCCTACCTAACTGGACCTATCTAGCTGCCGGAGGCCTTGCCCATTTGCCTACCTACCTAGGGTTACTAGGTACCTAGTAATATGATTTTGAGGGGAGCGGCCCATAGCTGTAGCATAATCTCCAGAGGGTTAGTCCTCTCCCCGCGCTCCAACTCCTTAGTAGACTGTGCCTCTAAGCTATGGCTTGTACTTGTTCTCCCACCCCTGGGAAGTTTGTTCAGAGGTGGGAATAGGTAAAGAGGTGCTGGAAAAGTGAGGAATCTAAGATATTTGTGTGGGTATTTGCAGGGAGGAGTGGTGGCCGGCACAAGTCATCATAGCGGTGTGGAACAGATGGAGAAGAGAAGGGAAACAGAACGACTCATGAGAGAACGACTCAGAGATGACATCTCCTGTGAGTCCCTGATGTCAGAGGTTATTTTGCTTCTATATTGGATCAGTGCTGTATTCACTATAATTTGATGTGACCCGAGCTGGTGTCTGACCTATGTGGTCTCCCTATGGCGGTGTTGTAGGTTATATCGGCGTTTGTATAGCGGCAGCGTACACTTGTCCCTGATTGTAAAAGTGAGGGAACACCTGACCCTGTGATAAGGAGTTACACTTTTACTTTCTTGCTGGTGCTTATAGTGGTGTTTATTTTAGAAGGTAATGAGGTGCGTGACCAAGGGAAATATGGAGGGGGATATGGATGAAGTTACTTAGCCATGTGTCCATTACATGTTAGACTCTGACAAATGTGTGAGACAGACAGACGTGTGAGATAGATATGAGACTCACTTGGTATGGTATACTACACTTTACAGTTCTGTTTTTCACACTCTATTATGTGGTATAATGGACTAATTTATGTCCGAGAGGCCGGTAATGCTTTCATGTACAGTAGCTGTAGGGAGGGCCCCCAAGATAAACTCGCCTGTGGGCCCCAGACTCCCCAGTCTGACACTGCTTCCAGCTGCCATGTCCACCGATCGGCTCCCCGTGAGTACGCCGCGGCCGCTCCCCGGCCATGTTTCCCGCGGCGCCTAAAGGGTTCAACAGAGTTGCATGACGCCGGCTCCATTCCACGCTGTAACCGTCGGGTGTTAACACCCGGTGGCTGTGTAGCTACACAACTCCTTAATGCCACCAGTATCACTACAAAGATCATAGTTTAATATGAGGGAACCAAAAATCTAAGCATGTCTGTCCTTGGTTACCATAAGCAGAGTGCTATGGTTTAAGAGAACGGGCTGTTTGTTTAGCGCTTGGTAACGAAGTTTGAGTTCTGGTCGGGTTACGCCCACCTCCCACCCCCGGTCGTAATTGGGAACATGCGTCTGAGGGAGATGCAGGAAGGAGGTGGCGGACGGGGGCGCTCAGGGGAAAGTGCACTACACATCATGTATCTGACATGCCACAGTTGGGAGTATATGCTGTAGAATGATTCCACTGACACAATACTCAACAGTAGCTGCTGGGCAGTGCTTATCTTGAGTATCTAAAGGTCAGGAGCTGCTGGAGAGCGTGTGTGTGTGTGTGTGTGTGTGTGTGTGTGTGTGTGTGTCTGTGTGTGGTGTGTGCGTGTGTGTGCGTGCGTGCGTGCGTGCCTGATGTGCCTCCCAGCAGCCGGTGAGCTGCTGTCCGCCCCTTTCTCAGCATTTATGTGTATTTCAGAAGACAACGTCAAGCACTGCGGAGATGAGCCATGAACAGAGATACGGGGCGCAGCTTTCCCTCTGTCCGTCGTCCTATCCAGTGTAAACTCCAACAAGCAGAGAGATCTCCCTGACAGCAAGCAGAGAGAGAGAGATCTCACTGACAGCAAGCAGAGAGAGAGAGAACTCACTGACAGCAAGAAGAGAGATAGAGATCTCACTGACAGCAAGCAGAGAGAGAGATCTCACTGACAGCAAGCAGAGAGAGAGAGATCTCACTGACAGCAAGCAGAGAGAGAGAGATCTCACTGACAGCAAGAGAGAGAGAGAGATCTCACTGACAGCAAGTAGAGAGAGAGAGATCTCACTGACAGCAAGTAGAGAGAGAGAGATCTCACTGACAGCAAGCAGAGAGAGAGATCTCACTGACGGCAAGCAGAGAGAGAGAGAGATCTCACTGACGGCAAGCAGAGAGAGAGAGAGAGAGAGAAAATCTCACGGACGGCAAGCAGAGAGAGAGAGAGATCTCACTGACGGCAAGCAGAGAGAGAGAGAGAGAGCGATCTCACTGACGGCAAGCAGAGAGAGAGAGATCTCACTGACGTCAAGCAGAGAGAGAGATCTCACTGACGGCAAGCAGAGAGAGAGAGAGATCTCACTGACGCAGCAGAGAGAATCCTGAGGCAGCTGAGAGAGAATTCACTGCGCAAGCAGAGAGAGAGAGAGAGATCTCACTGACGGCAAGCAGAGAGTGAGAGAGAGATCTCACTGACCGCAAGCTGAGAGAGAGAGAGAGAGATCTCACTGACGGCAAGCAGAGAGATCTCACTGATGGCAAGCAGAGAGAGAGATCTCACTGACGGCAAGCAGGGAGAGGAAGCAGACGCAGGAGGAGAGAGAGAGATCTTCACTGACGGCAAGCAGAGTGAGAGAGAGAGAGATCTCACTGACGGCAAGCAGAGAGAGAGAGAGAGAGAATCTCATGACGGCAAGCAGAGAGAGAGAGAGAGAGATCTCACTGAGACAAGCAGAGAGACAGAGAGAGAGAGATCTCACTGACGGCAAGCAGAGAGAGAGATGAGAGAGAGAGAGAATCTCACTGACGGCAAGCAGAGAGAGAGAGAGAGATCTCACTGACGGCAAGCAGAGAGGGATCGAGACGAGAGAGAGATCTCACTGCTGGCAACCAGAGAGATCTCACTGACGGCAAGCAGAGAGATCTCACTGACGGCAAGCAGAGAGATCTCACTGACGGCCTGCAGAGAGAGAGAGAGATCTCACTGATGGCAAGCAGAGAGAGAGATCTCACTGACGGCAAGCAGAGAGAGAGAGAGAGATCTCACACACCGCAAGCAGAGAGAGAGAGAGAGATCTCACTGACGGCAAGCAGAGAGAGAGATCTCCCTGACGGCAAGCAGAGAGAGAGATCTCCCTGACGGCAAGCAGAGAGAGAGATCTCCCTGACGGCAAGCAGAGAGAGAGAGATCTCCCTGACGGCAAGCAGAGAGAGAGAGATCTCCTGACGGCAAGCAAGAGAGAGAGAGATCTCACCTGACGGCAAGCAGAGAGAGAGAGATCTCCTGACGGCAAGCAGAGAGAGAGGATCTCACTGACGGCAAGCAGAGAGGAGGAGAGATCTCACTGACGGCAAGCGAGAGAGAGAGATCTCACTGACGGCAAGCGAGAGAGAGATCTCACTGACGGCAAGCAAGAGGAATCCGACGAGAGGAGAGAGATCTCCTGACGGCAATGCAGTGGAGGATCTCACTGACGGCAAGAGAGGATCTTCACTGACGGCAAGCAGGGCAGAGAGATCTCACTGACGGCAAGAGAGAGAGAGAGATCTCACTGACGGCATAGCAGAGAGAGAGATCTCTACTCGCTTGCGTCAGTGAGATCTCTTCTCCTGCGTGCCAGATGACGAGAGCGATTCTTACTGACGGCAAGCAGAGAGAGAGAGAGAGAGCGATCTCACTGACGGCAATCAGAGAGAGAGAGAGCTCTCACTGACGGCAAGCAGGAGAGAGAGAGAGAATCTCACTGACGCAGCAGAGAGGAGAGAGAGAGAAGAGATCTCACTGACGGCAAGCAGAGAGAGAGAGAGAGAGCGATCTCACTGACGGCAAGCAGAGAGAGAGAGAATCTCACTGACGGCAAGCAGAGAGAGAGAGAGATCTCACTGACGGCAAGCAGAGAGGAGAGAGAGAGAGAGATCTCACTCACGGCAAGCAGAGAGAGAGAGAGAGAGAGATCTCACACAGCAGAGAGAGAGAGAGATCTCACTGACAGCAAGCAGAGAGAGAGAGATCTCACTGACGGCAAGCAGAGAGAGAGAGAGAGATCTCACTGACGGCAAGCAGAGAGAGAGAGAGATCTCACTGACGGCAAGCAGAGAGAGGAGAGAGGATCTCACTGTCTGCAAGCAGAGAGAGAGAGAGAGAGATCTCACTGACGGCAAGCAGAGAGAGAGAGAGAGAGATCTCACTGACGGCAAGCAGAGAGAGAGGAGAGAGGATCTCACTGATGGCAAGCAGAGAGAGAGAGTGTCCTGCCCCCACTTCACGTACCCCCGGGGTCTATGTGGAGCTCGACAGGCAGCTAAACGCTTTCTACTTGTCAATGATTACGACCGTGTTTGAAGTCTGTAGTTTTATTAACAGGATGTAGGATTGGGTAAAACTGATGGACAAACAAAAATGTACATTAGAATACACATAGGCTGTTTGTAACAAACATAAAAACAGTGTGCAAAGTAGAAATACAGTAAACTTTACATGGTGGACAACATGCTTAGGTCAATCTGAATAACAGCACAGTATAATCTGTCATAACTACATACAACAAGTTCTAAACTGTACTAGCAGTGCTTATGAAGCTAGATATAGCTAGACATTTCCACAACCGAACAGCTTACCAACTATGCTTCAACAAGAGCAGAGAGGAGATGGCTGATGTCTTCTCTGTGCAGACATGAGGTGAAAAAGGGTTTCTTCTACCCATAATGCAAAGAACTTCCTCTTGAACAGGAAACTATAAACATTTGTGAAACCTTACAAACAAAGGCCACAAGGTGGCACCAAAGGCATTAATTATTTAACTAATGCATGTAAGCCATATTAAATTACCATATTGAATTACAAGTACAAACATTAATATATGTCTATGAGCAGCACAGAGAGAGATCTCACTAACGGCAAGCAGAGAGAGAGAGATATCACTGACAGCAGTACATGAGGGAGTGTGGCCCTTAACAGGGTCACCAAACTCCCGGAGTCCAGAAGCCCACACACCGCTACCCCATTTACCGTTCCTGGCAGACCTGGGGACCCTCGCCAGGGTGAGGTACGGCACTGTAGGCAGGGTAGGCAAACCACGAACAGCGGCGGCTTGCATTGTAGTCCATGGGCTCCGAGGACAGGGGGCAGTGTGCTGCAATGTGCCCCGGACCTTGACACCTCCAGCATATCACGGGGCGAAGACTCCTCACTGGACCAGGCTGGGGATCTGCTGGGACTTGGACTCGTCGCTCTGGCAATGGTTTGGGCCACTTCTTGGAGCGCCCGGCAACCGACCTACCGGCCACTGGTCGGTCATAGGAGATTTCCATTGCTTGGTACCTCTCCACCAGGCTCACCAGGTCATCAGCACACTGAGGATCTCCCTGAGCAACCCAGCATTGTATAGCTCTGGGCAGGGTTTGGATGAACCGGTCCATCACGACTCTCTCCACCATCTGCGTTGGGGTACAGGATTCCGGCTGCAGCCACTTCTGCACCAGGTGGAACAAGTCGAACATCTGCGACCTGGGGGGCTTGTCTTGAGCATACTCCCAGTGTTGCACTCGCTGGGCTCGGACAGCGAGATTCACCCCCAAACGAGCGAGGATTTCCGCCTTTAGCTTGCCGTAGATTTTAGTGTCTTGCGGCGAAAGATCAAAGTAGGCCTTCTGCGGCTCCCCAGACAGGTATGGCGCCAGGACTTCTGCCCATTGCTCGGTGGGAAGCCTTTCCCTCTCTGCCACCCTCTCAAAGATGGTTGAGAAGGCCTCTACGTCGTCTTCAGGTGTCATCTTTTGAAGCGCCTCTCTCACTGACTTTCGGATTCTGGCGTTGTTCATCTGCCGGTTCCTCCTTCTTTGGAGCGGTTTCTGTCAGCACGGCCAGTTGACGGACCAGGAGCTGATTGGTCTCCCTTTGGGCCTGCATGGCCTCCGTGTGTGGCCTCTGCTGCTGGATGCTGATCTACTGCTACTGGAGGTTAGCTTGCACCAATTGCTTTATAAGCTCATCCATGTTGGGAGCACCTGTTTGCACCGCTGCCACGGCTTTAACCCAGGAAATGCAGTCTCTCTTTGCCCCCTGTGACTCTTCCAGGAGCGCGTGACTGCCCGCATCAACTCCACCACTTGTGGGGGTCAGCTCCGTCACAGGGACCACGACAACAAATGCATTCTCTTTAACGGGTTTTTATGAAACAGAAAAGTCTAGAACATAAACAGCTTAGCTTCAGCAGATGTATAAACGGAACTTAAACAGGACCTTGCTTCAGGCAGTAACGTAAACATAAACAGGTTCAGCTCACCATACACAAAAGTAGCAGCATGTACACAGGATATGTCCAGCTTTTCTCAGAGAGCCTGTACACAGAGGATCCTTCCTCTCACACTCCTGGCTTGGAGTGGCGTACCACACCCAGGACACCTGACCCTCTGCCTTTATAGGCCAAGGAAATCCTGGAGTGGATATGTGGGAGCAGTCCCCCACCCAGCTCTAAGACTGCTGCAGTAAAGCCAGACCCGGAATCCACTGCTTAAAGCAGTGATGAACAACGTAAAAAAGGTGACTGCAACCTAAGGTTGCAGACCTATTTATCTGGCTTACCCCACCGTAGCCCTAAAGTACTGTGGCACATATCGGCCCTCAATGACAAGGCCTTGCGCTTTGTCACAATATATATATATATATATATATATATATATATATATATATATATATATATATATATATATATATATATATATTATATATTATATTTATTTATTTATTTAGTGTGAATAAAGTACATAGAATCTGTAGCTCAGCTGGGAGGAAGCAGCTGTTGTGGGAAATTTAGTTTTCACAGTAACTGTTGGTCCGCCCAGTGAGGAGAAAGCTCCAACATGGTGATATTATGCCATATATCAGCATCTGTAAGTAGTTCACACACTGGATTGTGACAGATAGTTACTGCTTATCTTTAGTATTACTGCACTATATATTCTTATTTTTTGGGGGTTTCTCGCACAACCCCTTTAACTAGGGATTCTTGATATTCTAAAAGGCTTATGGAAGTAGAGCTGGAACTCTTGAGCACCATGTATTGGCTGTAGCATTGCAAGGAAAACAAAAGCACCAGCTCACCTTTAAGTCAAGGAATGTCCTCTGTATGATCCTGTGCACAGGACCGCGTTCCAAGGCACGCAGAGCAAACCGATATTATAGTAGGGATATGCGTCGCACCGGGTGTTGTAATAAGTCAATGAAGAGATATTTATTTGTAGAAAGCTGGTACAAAATAGTATAAAAACAATATAGTGCAAAGCCAAGCATGCTACAGGAGAGAGACGTCTGACATGTTTCGAGCAGATCACTGCCCTTAGTCGTAGCCAACGGTTAAGGGCAGGGATCTGCCCGAAACATGTCAGACGTCTCTCTCCTGTAGCATGCTTGGCTTTGCACTATATTGTTTTTATACTATTTTTGTACCGGCTTTCTACAAATAAATTATCTCTTCATTGACTTATTACAACACCCGGTGCTGACCATCTCCATCATTGTATATTGGCTGTAGCATTACTAAAGTCGCATCCAACTCTCTGAGCCTTGCAATCTGAAAGGGATTCCACCTATGCCAATTGTTCACCTGCCTACAGCTGTTTTGGGGTGTTTTCCCCTCATCAGTGCAGAGTAGATCTTATTGGCTAGGTGAGAGGTATTGAGTGTGGGTCAAAGGGGGTGAGGTATCTCATTAGTGGGAAGTACCATGTCGGTGTGTGGAGCATTAACTTGAGAAACACTGGTCTGTGGACACTTATGGTCTATATGTTCTCTTCTGCAGTGTGCTGCTACCCTTGTCTACCTGTCTGTAAGAGACGTCTTTCAGCTTATAAATTATTACAGCTTCAGCTACTGGCTATTTGTTGGATTATCTATTGCTGGACAAATCTATCTACGTTGGAAGGATCCTGATAAGCCTAGACCCGTGAAGGTCAGTGGAAATCTTATATTGCGTTATCATAGAGAGATCTTGCTAATCGTACCCTATGGAAAATTGACACAGTGGGAGGAGATAACCAGCTAGATGCCCTTGATGGTTATATATTAGATCAGCTGGAAGCAAAATCCTCAGTCGATTTGTGTGTTTTGTGAGCCTGTTAAATCAGGGATATGTGCACTCATGCAGTTGCTAAATGAGAGTGAGCTCACCTGTACAAATAACCAGTTTTATTGTGCTTCATTTTGACAAGCACCATGATTTCAAGTCATGGTGCTTGCCATACCATAAAAAATACTATGTGGTCATTAACAAGCATTTGAAAGCCTCATTAATTTGTGGTAAAAACTGAGCACAGCCTGGTACTTGGCAACAGCCACATATTGCCTTGCTTATAATGTACCAATGCATCTAAAATAAAAACGTTATTAGTCTTGGGTAAAGGGGTATTTCCAAGTCATTAAATTATGGCATCTATGTTTTTGCCACAATTTCTATAAAACCATTATATTCTTTGTATTATACATACTTGCTACACATGTTAAAACACACATAAGGATAACAATAAAACAAAGACCAAAATGCTTAAAAAATATAGGCTACATTAATCTTAATATATTTTGCTGTGTGTTTGTGTTTTTTTTTTTTAATATATGGATTTGATTGCTGACCTGCAAACTCACTACTTATAACGGTCATCCACCTCATTTCAGTAGTCACTGATAAGACACTGGACAAAAATCCAAACCAACATCGGGGTTATCAGTGTCACAGATCACCGGAGTGAGTGGGGGTAATCTATAAAACTGTAAATGGAGGTAGTTTATCCAAGCTTTTTTTTTTCTCTCCTAAACAGAGTCTCCCCCCACCCAACCATTCTGCTGGGTATCTTAACACAAGAATGATTCATTGTAATATGGCCACCTAATGTCTTTCGTAACAGACCAGTCATAGCTATTGCAGCTGAGGGACTGCTGTGATTCTTACCTCTTCGTAGTATAGCGATTGGTTGCTGTGCCTTGGCAGATCTGGGCCTCTATGTTTACAGACTGTCTGAGCCTTGAGAAAGCGCCAAACGCTGTGAAATCGCCATTGGCTTTATTTGTATGGCTACACATTTCATGTACTGGGATTTTTATAAAGAAGTTTGGTATTCCTCTCCTTTTGCATGCTATAAATAATTTCTGTGGGAGTCTGTTCTTGTTTTATCTTTGTTTTCTGCACCCCCCTATTGCTGACTGGTGAGATGCGGGAGCGGATTAAAAAAAGAACATAAGATTGGATGTGGTTCAGTTGGAACATGAAGACCCAGGGAGGAAACCATAGGTAAAAATAAAAAGTTACAAGAGGAAATGGAGATGCTGAAAACGGGAAGTTTTAGTCTCTTCAAAAGAGTAAAAAAAACTTGGAACATGCACAACAATTCACCAGTTTTTACTAGAAAACCATTTACTATTGAAGCCAATGGGGAGGCTGAAACCAAACTGAAGGCTGAAATCTGAAACAAAAAAAAGGGACTAAAACCGATACAAACAACAGTGCAAAATACTGGTCGGATTTGGATTTAGAGTCTGACGAGTATTTTGTCATCTACTGTGTGGATGTAGTGTTAGTTATGTGCTTGTTTATTTTTAAAAGCAATAATGCATTGGGATATTTATTTTAAAACATTAACAGTGACTACCACTTTCATGCCTATGATGGGGAGGTTTGAATAGGCTGCCAGTCACATTAAGCTGCAGAGCGATGAATCACAGCAGTCTCTCAGCGGAGATGGCTATGATTGGTCTGTTACAAAAGGGAGATAATTCATAGCACAGTACGTGGCCAGCTTACAATAAATCCTGACCCGTTCTGGCGTTAAAGGCAGGGCAGAGTAGTGGTGTGGGAGAGACCCTGTTTAGGAGAAAACAAAGCTTGAAAAAACTACTGCCTCTATTTTCACCCCGGTGATCACCTATATGTTGGTTTAAATTTCTGTCTGGTGGCTGATCACTGATGAGCCAACGTACAGACATGAGATCGGTAGTTGTGAGGTTGCAGGTCTGAAATCAAATATATATTTTAAAAAAATAAGATGATGAAAAAACCCTATAAAAATAAATTGAAGTTAATGTGTTTAGTTTTTTGTTTTATTTTTATCTGTATGCTGACGATACCCAACTCTACATCTCTGGCCCAGATGTTACCTCTCTGCTCTCCCGGATTCCAGACTGTCTATCGTCCATTTCCTCCTTCTCCTCACGTCTCCTAAAACTAAATGTGGAGAAAACTGAACTCACCATCTTTCCGCCGTCCAAACTCTACCCCTCCCCTGATCTCTCTATCATCAGTCTGGCTGTACACTCTCACCTGTTCCGGAAGTCCGCTGGACTTGGGGTAATCTTAGGCCTACCGCTCTATCTTTCAAACACACATCACTACCCCACCTCTGCCTGCCGCCTCCACCTGAAAAACATCGCTCGCATCGCTCATTCCTCAAACTATGGACACTACAAAATGCTGGTCCTTGCCTTGTATCTCCCGCTAGACTACTGCAACATCCTTCTCTGTGGCCTCCCATCTAGCACTCTTGATCCCCTTAAAAAAACATTCTACTAGTGCTGCCGGTTCTTATCCACCTTCTCGCACTTACTCCCCTGCCTCTCCCTCTTGCTAATCCCTTCACTGGCTTCCCTTGCCCAGCGAATTTCATTTCAAGCTTTTAAACCATGACCTACAGGCTCTCCATGACCCTCTCTCTCACTCCCTTACATCTCTGCCCTAATTCAAATGTCTCCCTCACGCAATTCTCCGCTCATCACAGGACCTTCTCTCTGCTCTCCCCTTTTCCAGCTACCTCACACTACAGTCTCCAAGTTTTCTCCGTGCTTCCCCCACACTCTGGAACTCACTGCCCAACACGATCAGACTCTCCTCCACTTTCACCAGCTTCCAAATCAATTCTGAAAAACCCTTTCTTCAGGCTTGCTTATCCTACACTTAACTTGCTGTCACTACTCCTCCAACAAAACATGTCTGCCCAACCTTCTGTCTTTTCACCCTCCTGTAGATTGTATGCCCTCACGGGTAGGGTTACTCTCTCCCTAAGTCGTGCCAATTGTCATTGATCACTTATCATTTGTACTCGTTGGACTTATGTCATGGAATTCAATGGCGCTTTTATAATAAATAATAATTTGTGTTGAGCGATTGCGTGGCTATCGAGATCGATCGTTTGTCGGCCGGCTAACGTTATGGTTTTTCGATAGTGAGCTTCGATTATGCGCGATGACCTTTTAAAGTCTATGGGAGGTGCAACACCCTTCATTATTACACCAAAAACTAGGCTGGAGAAGCTGAAATTAACTTCACACAACAGTCAACATGGATAAGTGCTACATCTTAGGCAACACACTTAGGTTATTAAAGCACTGAAAAAAAGTCACAGACCATTTACTTTCCCCGTCTTGTACCACAGCCTGACCTTAAACCTGCATCACCCACAAATTAAAAGTGCCAGAAGGCAGTATGATTTGAACCATTACATGTTACTTGAACTGGACATTGAATATCCCTGTCTGGGCCACACATGAGCCCCAACCCTGCATGACCACCACTTTAAAGTGCCGGAAAAAGAGTTCTTTCAACCACCATTTTAGTTTCACTGGACATTGACTATACTGTCATGGGCCACAGCTTGCAGCCCCAAAACTGCTGACATCCACATTTAAAAAGTGCCGGAAAGGAGTCTTTCAACAACCTTTTAATTTCATGGACATTGACTATACCTGATCCTGGGCCACTGCATGAGCCAAACCTGCATGACCCCACATTTAAAAAGTGCCGGAAAAATGGAGTCTTTCAAAACTACCATTTTAGTTCACTGGACATTGAATATACCTGTCTGGGCCACAGCATGAGCCCCAACCTTGCATGACCCCACTTTAAAAGTGCGGAAAAAGGAGTCATTCACACCATTTTAGTTTCACTGGACATGACTAACCTGTCCTGGGCACAGCCATGAGCCCCAAATCCTCGACATTGACCCCCACATTAATAAAAGTCCGGAAAAAAGGTAGTTTTTCAACCACCATTTTTAGTTTCATGGACATTGACTTATACCTGTCCTGGGCCACAGCATGACCCAGGGCCGGATTTACAGTGGTGCGGTGAAAGCCCAGGGCTGGCGTCCGTCATCTATTAACACGCAGGTTTAAAATGCCCTGATGAGGCGAGCATCGAAAACTGTCGTGCTGAAGCTGAGTGCGAAGTGTGAGAACTCCAGCCTTCCTCTATACACAGTCAATACATGGGTAGCGCTTGCCCCTCCTATGAGTGTGGCCAATTGAGTTCACTTGGAATACTGGTGGTTAACGCTCTGTTAATACCAGGTGCCCTTTATCTTGGCATTCTTTTTCTCAATTTTACTCAACGTGCTGGGAGGAAATGGTCTCTGTACTTTGTTCTTGGTCCGTGCTCCTACTCCATGTACCTATGAATAACCTACATCTGGTCAAGTTTTCCTGTACCTCCCTTGTTTACAATTCAGAGGAATTTTTTTAACAGCTATTTTGTACATGCAAGTTTTTTAGTACTTTAATTTAAAAACCACATTTTTAAAATAGGATGGAAATCCACACCATGTCTTTGTTCACTTTTTTTCATCTGTATTAAATGGGCTGTCTCAATCAGGGATTGATAGCTATGTTAAAGATCTTGCAAAAACAAGTCATTTTGCAATATGTTGTTCCATTAACAGTGTTTCCTCTATTCTGTTTCTGACAGCACCCTTTGGCCACTCTTGACAATTGTGAAGAACAAAATGTCTGTTTGAAACAACATTTTTTAGAATAGGGACCTGTAGTATAGCTGCATGTCCACAGCAAAATGCCCCAAAAATTCAAAGCATGACCCTGAGCCATTTGGTCAATTGTGAGAACAAATGTCTGTTAGAAACAAAAATTTTTTTATAATAGGTCTGTTGTATTGCTGCATTTCAAAGGCTGCATGTCCCCAAAAATTATAAAATGGGAACTTCTCAGCCACTATTAAAAATTGTGAGGAGAATGCACTTAGGAAAGGCCACATTTTCTGTTCCAAAGGACATAATTATAGCTGTATATCACTGCAACATGACCCAAAATTATAAATATGACTTTCTCAGCACTATTAAAAATTGTGAGGGAGAAATGCCACTTAAGAAGCAATTTCTGTTCCAAAGGACCATAATTATAGCTGTAACACACAGCAACATGACCCCAAGAAAAATTATAAAAATATGAATTTCAGCCATATTAAAAATTGTGAGGGAGAAAAATGGCCACTTAGAAGTCACATTTCTGTTCCAAAGGACCATGATTATTTGCTGTATCTCACAGCACATGACCTCAAAACCATTGACATGCGGATAACTTCTTAAGATAAAGTGAGTAAATGGAATACGGTGTGTCATGAAACCTTGCTGTCTTTTACAGTCTCCTCACAGCAAAAACAGCAAAAAATTGGAATGTTGGGAAAAGAGAATAAAAATTGCAGATAAGAAATGTTACATTTTAAAAAAGTTGTTCAAGAGGACCATTTCTGTTTTGAAAAGGAATGTGAAGTAGACTGGCAACTAAACGGTGACCTCGGCAATTAGGGCCACAAATCATCAGAGATCCATGGCCGATTCATTATTGTTGAATGTCAAAGATCACATTATCTGTGGAAAGCCGGATGCGTTTGTCTGTAATGACTCCTCCAGCTGTGCTAAAGGTTCCGATCAGATTTAACGCTGGCTGCTGGGCAGGACACACCTCTATGGCGTGACGAGCCAGATCGGGCCATTCGTCCATTTGGTTACCCCAGAAGGTCTATTGGGACCGGAACACATGCAAAAACTTCGGTGTTGAGTCGCAGATAGTCGTGCACATGATTCTTAAGCTGATCTCTGTGTGTTGGATGTGTGCCCTGACATTGCATGCGTTCGGTGGGGGTAAACAAAGATTGCCAGAGGTCACCCATTTGGCTTCTGCCACCTTGCCTGTGCTGCCGCTATAGCCTACTTGGCACTCTACTGCTGTCTAGTCGCTGGATGTTGTTCCACCGTGTCATTTTGGGAACGTGAAGCAGACCAACAGGTGTCTCCAGTTGATCAATCTGCAAGGTCTCCATTCCTGCATTTTACTCTCTATTTGGGTTGGGTGGAAGGGAATAGTGCTGATTTTTGATTTTGTACCGGGGGATCCAGGAGGGTGGCCACCCAGGAAGTTGTTCATTTTGATGGCCTTAATGCGAGGATCATGTTGGAGGAAATGGAGCATCCAAGCACTCATGTGAGAAGATGGGAGCCTTGATTTCCAAGCCTCTGGGTCGAGGGGCACTAGCAAACTGATCTTCCTCTCTTCCTCCTCCGCCTCAAATTCGCGCCAACCTCTTTCCAAGGCAGGGACGTCGGTAACTCGGTGTCTAGGAATTCCTCCTCCTCCTCTCCTCCGCTGCCTCGGCACAGCTTCAACACAGCCCTGACTTGCCTGGGATGATGCACCTGAGAGCTGTGCGCCCTTGCACTAGCTCTGGACCCCGAACCAATGCCAAATGAAGACGATGAAATTGTGAAACTGTCGGGCCTTGTGGATTTGACGGAGAGAAAGGCTCCGGTGTCCGCATCTGTGTCCGTCTCTCCTCCGTCGTGGCGGGACCTGTTGTTTCAGAGTGTACAACGATCGTTCCAGAACTAAGATCACCACAATGCTATGCTGACAAGGGCATTGTCCGCACTGACCTTTTGGTGGTTCTTCAAAACTGGCAAGGTGGTGCAGAGCTCTTTCACTGCCTCCACTCTCGGTGGTTCAACACCCGAGGTCCACCGCTGCTTGTCAGGCATGTGTCACTTCGTACTGCGTAATGCATTGCGCTGCGGGCCAAACAATCGCTGGAGCATGTGGAGGGTGGAATTCCAGCGTGTTGCCACGTCAACAATGAGGCGGTTGACGGGGAGGCCGAGCTGAAGCTGCAACGCAGCCAGGCGGGACGAAGCAGGGTTCGAAAGGCGGAAGTGCGAACTCAGACCTCGAGCCTTCTTCAGCAGGCAGTCCAGACCTGGGTAGCTCTTTAGAAATTTCTGGAAGACAATGTTCATGACTTGTGCCAGGCAAGGGATGTGCTCCAGGCCTACGATCTTAAGGGCGGCAGCAGAATTTTCGCCCGTTATCGCACAACACCTTGCCTGGCACAGGGTTCTTGTCACCCGCAGCGCTCGGTCTCGTTGTTAGAGCCGTCAACAGTCATGACCTGGTGTGTGGACGGTCTCCAAGGCAGATTAATTTCAACTCGGCTGGTGTCTCTGGGCACGGATGCCACCAGGGACCTTGGGGGAAAGAGCCTGCCACCATACCTGCGGTTTTGAAGAGCGTTTGCGCCGAGCCTGAGTGCACCGTCACCCCAGAGACATCCCCCAGCTCACCGTTGAGCTGTCACAGGATATAGCGGCCTTGGCAGTGCTTACTAGTCCTGTGTCGGTGGTGAGATGGACTTTTCCGGACAAAAGATGCCAGACAGAAATGAGCTTGAAATTTTAGATGACACGTGGCTGGCCAGGGCGGACGGCTTTTCTGGCAAAGAAATGCCTGCTCCGGCATCTGGTATTGGGGGCAAGCGAGGGCCTTGACGTGGCGGAACCCCTTCTGTGTCCACCAGACGGAAAGGCAACATTCCAAGGGCCAAATACCTGGCAATGCCGACATTCAGGCTTATGGCGTTGGGTGGTTTGGGTTAAAGGTTCTTCTCTTCCCAAACCTGGTAGACAGAAGGCTGGCTGTTAGCTGGCCGCTGTACGGCGGTGCAGGTCGTCAAACTGGCGCCAAGGAGAAGGGTTGGATGGGTCTTGGTGGTGTGGTGGTACGTTGGGGGCGGTGGTGGGTGGGGGAAGGCTGAAGCGGAGGTGATCCCTGATCATGACTCTGAAGAGGGACATGGGCAGCTGTAGGAACGCTTGGTGGTGGCGTAGGGGAGGAGGCGGTGACAGAGGGGTGTGACAGAGGTTGGGAGGCCTCGCGTCGGTCTGGCCTTTTTTGGCAAGAGTTCCTCCATTTCAACTCATGCATTGTGCAATGTAACTAGACAAGTTGGAGGTGGTTTAACCCACAAAATTAAATTCCAAAATATTAAACCTTCAATTTTCAACATACCATATTTTTCCCTCTTTATCACCACTCATTCATTAATACATTTCATTAAAAAATCCTTCTAACCTCTATTCTTTTTAATCTTTTATTCAATTTTTCCCCCCCCCCCCCCCCCCCCCCCCTTACCTTTTTTTGTATATATGGTGGTGTTCTGGGTGGGCTTTGGGGGGTGTGGGGGTCGGTGGTTCCAAAGGGGGGGGGCCGGATCATATCAGCGGATTCTGCGTACCGCCCTCTCCCTTTTTGTGGCGGGCACCGTATGACACTACACCTTGTCTTCCTCCTCGTCCAGTGGGATGAAGCGCTCGCAAGAAAATTCTGCGGTAAAGACAGGATGGATCCGCACATGTCGTAATCATCATCATCATCAAACACAGGTTGACTTGGTCGTCCTGGACTTCTGCATCCAGAAGCTGCGGGCTACAAGCAAGGGGCACTGCAAGGCGTTGCCGACCGCCGGGATTTTTGCCGATTGACCGGCTTCCTTCACCTCCTCTGATGGCATCAGTAACTGGGCGTCAGAGCAGAATAATATCTTTTTGGCTCTTGATCTTGTACATGCCTTCTGACCCCAACCGCATTTTGTCATCAAAGAGGTCTTCAGACAATGGATTATCCACAGTGGTGGGTACACGAGTTGACATTTGGGCTGCTTCATGTTGGACGGATGCTGATGATGCTGATGACGACATTTGTGGCCGTGACTGCGAGGACGAGGAGGTAAGACTGCTAGATGCAGGTTGCATTAACCACTGAAGGACAGATTGGCGACGATGTTCGTTACTTAGATTCACAGGGCCCTGACCCAGCGATGACAGGCCTGACGGTCCTGCAACTGACGATCCGCTGGCATGCGTGTTGTCGCCAGCACTGGAAGGAGCACCTTCTCTCGTACCTCTACCTCCATGTGCTACCCCCCTCTTTGCTCGCTTACCACCTGCATTCGCTCCATGTTCAGAAATATAAATATTTGAGAAGGTATGGAATAGTTTTGGAAAGTCTCTTATTAAAAGACGGCAAATCACAGCTATTCTCAAATCCCTCTAATCAAAACAATAATTGCTGGATTCAAATTTAACTGCAAGGTGTCTATCAACAAATCTGGACTGGGCAATAGTGCAAACTGTTATGTTTTTGTATAATAAACGGTATTTTTTGCACCTTTCAATTCACCTGTGGTGAATATAGAATTGCTGTTTTAAGATTTACGTAGATGCTGCGTCAATGAACAGTGCTGGGTGCGCAAAAGTCAAAAAACACGTAACTGTTATGTTTTGATATAATAAACGGTATTTTTTGCACCTTTCAATTCACCTGTGGTGAATATAGAATTGCTGTTTTAAGATTTACGTAGATGCTGCGTCAATGAACAGTGCTGGGTGCGCAAAAATCAAAAAAACACGTAACTGTTATGTTTTGATATAATAAACGGTATTTTTTGCACCTTTCAATTCACCTGTGGTGAATATAGAATTGCTGTTTTAAGATTTACGTAGATGCTGCGTCAATGAACAGTGCTGGGTGCGCAAAAGTCAAAAAAACACGTAACTGTTATGTTTTGATATAATAACGGTATTTTTTGCACCTTTCAATTCACTGTGGTGAATATAGAATTGCTGTTTTAAGATTTCGTGAGCTGGTAATGAAAAAAGGGTGGGTGGAAAATAAAAAAACCCCCAAATTTTTTTTTAAAAATAAAAGTTTTTTTGAC